>JAVJIF010016106.1:0-94208 GCA_038442645.1 Agave tequilana
TTAACATGATTCGGCCAAACTTGGCCTGCGTCCGCGGGGAAAGAACTTGAGAGAGCTTTATTAACTTGAGAGAGCTTTATTAATAACTTGATATAAAGAGTTCTAACCTTCCTCTTGATACAATAAGAGTATTCAGCTTTCTCTTTAATCTAAACCTAGATTACAAGAGTATTACATCATCTCTATGCACCTTCACCTTACTCCTCTCTTTTTTGGCTTCCTTCTAATCTCCTTTGCTGGAGATATTCTTCTTGTTCGAGTTATAATGTTGGATTACACCCTTTATTTATAGATTTTACAAAATAACTCCTATTTAGATGCTTGAAGAATCTTGATCAATCCTATTAGGAGTTGATCTCCTTGATCTAGAAGATTCTAAACTCTTTAATCTTTAGAACCAACCCTTCATTGAATAGAAACTGAGTCATATTCGTACTCCATCAGAAAAGAAAACCTGCGCCTGAAAAGAAACTGATTCTGCTTCAGAAAGCACCTATATTAGTTGACTAGTCCATATGATTAGTTGACTAATTTCTGAAATTAATCACTAATACACTCATATAGTCGATTACTGCAACTGTTCCTCTATTTCTGCCGATTAATCAACTTATCCCTCTGATTAGTCGACTAATGATCTTGTTAGATATACCTTGATCTGGGTCTTTTTTTTTTGTTTCAAGCTATCATCTTCTCCAACTTTGATTGAATTTTCTTGGACCATCTCTTCTCTTAAAACAAGACAAAGTCCTAACAGTTCAAGCATCCGTCTAAACAAGCAAGTTGGCCTCTCAAATTGTAATGCATGGCTCAAACAGTAGATCTATTTGAGATCTGAATCCGGTTCAAAATTTTCTTTCTAATTTTTCTCTTTTTTCTGTTCGATTAAAAATCATCTAAATAAAAAAATTTATGACCGTAAAAAGCTAACTTTTATAATTTTTTCATGTAAAATTGAACTACCTTTATGAGAAAAATTTCAATTGGTGCTACACAAATCTATTTGAGATCTAGATATAATCTAAACCAGAAAAGGAAGAAAGGAGATTTTAGCATACTCCATCCGTTTCTTTAGAGGTTTAACGACTTATTTCACATGCTTAGTGCAATCGCGTGACCTGCGAAATGGTCTAATAATTTCTTAGGTTTAGTTTTTTTTATTTTGGTCGAGGATGAGCAAAAGATAGGTGTGGGGGTGTGATTGTACACGCATTTTGCATTCTTTTTATTCCACTCTTATATTTATCGTGTAATAAATCAGCTAATTTTTCTTGTCTTAAATATCTATTTTGCAGAAAATAATCATGGGGAGAAAGAGGATAAAATCAAATAAATACTAGTTAAATCAGACTTAACTAGATCTATTTGGTTAGGGAGGATATTCTCAAATCAGTTGTTTAAATTCAAATTTAGGTAAATGAATCGATTAACCGAAGATTAACGGGACATCGACGAAATCAAAGCTCAAATAGAAAATCCAATTGGAAAAAGAAAAAAAGGATCAAACCATACATCTCCTCCCTGGATGTGGCCACCACATCCAGGCCGCGGATCCGCGGTCAAAGTCACGGATCCGCGGCAATCTGGTGAGATTTAGGAGAGTGTTTGTTCCCCTATCTTCAGACGCTCTCCCCCGTTCTGTATTTGCTATAAGTACCTGCAATTCTCAGTGTACAGGGAGAGATTAGGCAGAGAAGAATTCTTAGGCTAGTTTTCATTCTAGGTTAGTATAGCTTTTTATTTTTCTTTTCATGTAACTTTTATTTCTTTGTAAGCATATTGGACTGAGATTGTAAGTAAAGAGAGATTTATGTTTTGAGTGACACTGATGTAACCTTCTCCTTTCTTCCATCGTTTCCACAAGCCATAAAAAGATAACTTGTTTATGTTTTTTTTTTAATATTCTTTTCTACTTTTCCTCTTTTGATTTTTGATGAGTATCCAACGAATCTAGTAGCATCAGAATACCCTGTGTTGTGTGTTTGCTACCGATATTTCATGATGGTGATCTCCTCCTCAAGATTCTATATCATTTCATTTTTGTTCGTCTTGATGATGTAATGTGAATGGGGACTGAGCTTGATCTTATAGATTATGCGTTGATCGCCTCCGAAGTAAGGTAAACGTGCCAACGACCAAAGGTAAGTCATCAACCGAAAGAGGTAGGCAAGTTCTTTTAGTTTTTTTTTTTTTCTTTTAATTCTTTAGTTTAGATCACTACCATCTCCCAACTCTTTTATTCACTCTTTTTAATTTCTTTGTATAAAAATCATTTTCTATTTTCTTCACCTTCTCACTCTATCACTTTCTTCACAAATTAACATAACTTAATTTTCTTTTCTTTTCAAGAACTAAAAGAAGAACTTTAACCATTTTTTATGAACTAAAGAGAACTTGTAAAAGTTTCTATCGCTAGTCCCTCCTTATGGTTTACTGCCCGCATAGACACTTGCTATAGCGGTAGCATTGAGTACCTTGTACTACCTATTATTAATTCTGAAATTCTGCATTTTTTGTGTGTAGGTTTTAAACTCAATCACTGAGACTCACCGGCTATAGGTCGGGTAACGACCGGAGTGAAGGTCTCCGTTGCCTCAGGCCTCGGCCACTTTGCCTAGATGATCGGGTGAAACTAGCACTTTAAAATGTATGTATTGTAAAATTAGTGAAAAGCGGGTGTGCCAATGTTCCCTCGATACTTCCGCTATAGCATTGGCTCAACGGGTCGAATCCACAGGGACGGGAGGCGATAGAAGTATTAACAGTTTATGTTCACGTCGGTTGTTAACAAGTTCTTCTTTGTTAAAGAATGAGAAAAAAAAAGAATAAAATCCAGAAGTGATAGGGGAGAAGGCGATGAAATCGGCGAAGTGAAAATAAAAGAGAAGTGGTTTTGAAACAAAACGAAGATGAAATAAAGGTGAACTAAGAGGATGATAAAAATAATGATAGAAAAAATGATAAAAGATTTGAAAATAGTTTTTAAAACAAAGTAAAAAAGAAAGAAGAAAACTATGAAAGAAACTCATTGCTACTAAACACTAATTGTTCAACTAACTATGCTAACCTCTTAGTGATAGTTGTCTCACATGGATCCTTGGCCATCACTAGTCCTTGACTTCAAGAAGTAATACAAAGCATGGCTCATAAGAAGGTTCTTCCATATTCAAACATATCTATTCTACAAAATAAGTTGCAAGTTACTATTAGATCATAAAAAAACGGTTAGAGGTGAGCATGAAATCAAGAAGACATTGCAAGTTAGCTTGTTAGTGGGCTAGATGTTAGGATGTAAGAATGTTAGAATTCATCGTCATGAGCCATCAATGGCTCTTGCAAGAGTAAGGCCTTGTAGAGGCTATTATATTCATGTGAATTATCAAGGAAGAGGTTAGATGGTTACTAGTTAGTAGTTAGATTGCCATGAGAAGGAAGTTAGCTAGTCATGTTAGGTTAGAGAAGAAACCATTGAAGAAAAGAGGAAGATTACATAAATTGAACCATCTCCTACATCAATCTCTCTCTTTCTTTCTCTAGATCATCTCTGTCCTAACATATGAATCTAAAACAAAATGAAAATACAAAAGAAAAGAAAAGAAAAGAAAAGAAAAATACCTACACTACGTTAAAAGAGAGAGAATCTAGCCTTCTCAATCTGCTTCCGTTTTGAGTCCCTGCAGGGGTATTTATATGCTTTGTCTAGGGTTGCCACCCCAGACAAAGCACACTGGGGTTTTTATTTTTGGGCCCAAAAGTGCTTTGTCCGAGGTTGGCGACCTCAGACAAAGCCAAAGTTTAAAAAAAATAACATAGGCTTTGTCTAGGGTTGCCAACCCCGGACAAAGTACACTTGGGCTCACAATTTTCTAATTGTGAGCCCAAGTGTACTTTGTCAGGGGTTGGCAACCCTGGACAATGTCAAAATCAAAAAAGAAAAAAATTTTTATCCGGAGTTGGCAACCCCAGACAAATAAATACACATGCAAAAAAATAGCTTCGTCCGGGGTTGCGAATGCCGGACGAAGGAAAAAAAAACCACGACAGCGCGGGCGCCACGCTGGCGGGGCGAACTGCCTCGCCGCTGACATGGCATATCAGATGTCAATTTTGATATAAGTTTTTGGGACAGATCGATTTTTGAAATTATTTATTAAATAAGATTTTTGTAAAAAAAATGCCTTTTTTGGATTTCTGATAGGGATAATGAGGCTCAGGATGGGGCAAACACTTTCTTTAAATATAGGTTTGGGTCTTAGGTCAGGAGGGGGGCCAAACCAAACCCGATTAGCCCGATCCAATTAAAATCCAAAACACCCCAATTTCGGGGGACTTTTTACAACTATCTTTACCCAGTATTTCATCGAAATTTACCCCAAAAATGATATATACATTGCAGTAGCGGTTGGGGCTTAAACCGCTATATTTCAAAAGGCCCGTTGCCTTTGCAAAAGAGTAACAGTAGACAACCAGGGTCCACAGATAAGGTGACTCATAATCTATTTGCAATTGCTATATTTCCATGTTAGAACGATATTTTAGTTTGTCATACCAACAGAGATTCTTGGGTGAGAAACCAAGTATTGGTCATACATACATTTCCTAGCTGAGCTAAATGCTATACATTAGCAACAACTACAGTAATATGCATTGTAACATTAGTCTGCTAGTAGCCTACTAGTGGTGCACAATTCGTAAGCATCAGGGGCGTTAGGAAACAGCTAGGGTTTCGCTGCAGATGAGGGATCTTCAGTCCTTGACTTGCTGGATGATTTTTGAGTTTCCAAGGCAGAAAATAAGCATCTGTTGACTTCTTGAAAGCATCGGCCTGGGAGTTACGGGGGCTCACCAGCTTCTTCTCAACAGTTTCAAAGTTGGCAGTTGCCTGGGGAGCAGTGCCCACATTTCCAGTGACATTTTGTGCATCATCGTCAGTGAAGAGATGGCATCTCGAGAAGCATACCATGTATAGCCACATGCACTGCACTCGAGCTGGATTATAGCCGAAAAAGAAGAAAAGAAAAATATAAAAGAAAAAAAAAAAGGACGTGTCAAATTCTACTGAAGGGGAAAAAATAAAAAAAACAGAAACATGAAGTCGATATAGCCAAAACATAACAAGGTTAAGGGCAATGATTAGCCTGATGAGGGAGATACAAACTTATAGAAGGTACAGAGATAAAAACTACCAAAAACAGTTTACAGTTTGGATCTTACATTTCTACATGAGCTAAATGTGTATCCATAGATCTATATCAGTTTTAATCTTCTGATTTGATTTTTCTACCAGAGTTAAACAAAAACAGTCCTCTACCAGGGTGAATAATACTTCTATTAGCCTGGCATGCAGTGGCTTGGGAATGGCAGCTACTAGTTTTGACTTCCACACCTTGTATCTTATATCCTAAAACAACAATAGAAGAATTTGATGGCAAATCCCACTGAAGACTAGGGAAATCTTTTTTGCTTGTGGACCTGGCAGGCCTGAAATAACATATGCTTCGACCTGTACGTATATCTGTAAAGAACATTGGTAAGTATAGTATTTTCCTTATCACTAAACAATCCGGAAACAAAACCATCATTTTGGATTTTGAGGTCATCAGGTAGGATTTGGCTTCAGATGGCTTCTGATTCCTTTGTAGATCTGGTAACTCACTGTATTTTGACTATGCTGTTTACCAATAGTCTCAAAAAAAGAATCTGAATTTTATTTTGCTACAGATATGCAAGTATTCATCAAGGATATTCTTCTTTATAACCATAATCTCCATCCTTACATATCCCAATCTACTTTTTTCAAAATGAGTCTTATTATTATATCATTAAAGGGTTTTGGATATATATATATATATATATATATATATATATATATATATATATATATATATATATATATATATATATATATATATCAGAAATATGTATATCAGCCGACAGCTGAGAGTCCCTCTCAGCCTGCGGTGACGTGGCACATTATTAGCCACACCAGAAAGGACGGCCCGCCTAATGAAACAGTTTGAAATTACTAAAGTCCTTGCGGTAAAAGATAGTGGATCTGTACAGTTTATTATTTTTTTTATATTTCTGACGTTAGTCAATATTGTCACCATTATCTTTTATAACTGCGACCAACTGAATATGAATTATGTCTCTTCAAGTGCAACTTCATCAAGTCACGAAACAAATGTGAATGCTTCTTTATTAAATTTTTTTTACGCAGATTTTATATATTTTAGGAATGCGCCTAACCTCGTAGTGGTCAACAAAATAATTTCTCAATAGTTTTAAAAGCGCCCGTTGTTGCAGTCCACAATTATTTAATTTGTAAATTTTTATGATATGATATGCAAGAATTTTACTGATTGCGAACATAGTCGCAGTTTCACTTGTTTGCATGTAACGTATAAATTATTATTATTATTATTTTTACATATTCCATGCGAATAAGGACAACGACTATGGTCGCGCAGTGCTTAATGACAAGAATCTGATTTATAAAATATCTGATTTATAAAATATTTATAAAATATTTGTAGTGCAAATATTCTTCCTCTGAGCACTCAGATTTCAACTTCAATCATTCTCTCCACCGTCATCTTTTTATAGGGTATTCTAGTGAATCTGAAAACAGTATGGACTTCACTCCTTTTGACTATCTCACTGCATCAAATAATATTTTATTTGATCCTCCTCTTCATGAGGATGATGAAGTTTTCATGGGGCTTAATGAGGAGGAACTTATTCCTCTGTCACTTCACAGAGACATGCTTGATGAAAGCATGTCCTCTGATGTTGGGGGCTCGCATTCTTTGAGCATATCTTTTTCAGGTTCTCGACACGGGTCGAAGGAAGAGCTTGATACAGACGATCCATTCTGGGAGTTTATCGATGAACCAAAGCACCAACAAAAGGAGGAAGAAACTGAAGAGCACAGCGAGCCGACTACGAGGGAGAAGAGAGGAAATAAGTGATGAACAGGAAGACGAGAGAATGACACGACGAATCTGCTTATGATGGTGATGACGACGAGGATTAGGATTTCCTGATCTTCTGATATTCAACGATATTTTGTCTTCTTTTAAGAGCTTTTAATGCTCTTTTTTTGTAAGGTCTCTTTCTGACCATATTATTATTATAAACAAATTTACTTGTATCTCTAAAATGATCTTTCATATTTTTAAATACATATAAAGTATGCTGTATGGTTATTATTTGTACATCTTATTTGCGATAATGGTCGCAGTACTCAGATAATAATTACTCTGAACTAATAAAACTACGATTATGGTCGAAGTCCATGATTAACTATATTCATATATAAAACTGCGACCACGATCGCTGTCTTGTCATAAATAATTTGATCGTTTCGCATTCAATAAAGTTAAAAACGGTGACCATGGTCGCAGTCTAAATTAAACTATATAAACAGATGATACTGAGAACATGATCGCAATCCTCTCAAATCAGCATATTTCACTGTATATCACAAATTAGAAAACTGCGACTACTGTCGTTAAGCACTGCGACCATAGTGGCAGTCCTTGATCGCATGCAATATGTAATCTAAAAATTTCATAGTTTATAGGCGGCTAAGACAACAGCTACAGTGAAGAACAAATATATAAATAATATGTAAACTGCGACTATAGTATCAGTCCTTAGTCACCGTTATTACATTTACTGTAGCAAAAAAATTATCTAAAACAGCTGTCGTTATGCACTGCGACCATAGTCGCAGTCCCTGTTCACATGCATATGTAAAAAAATTTCATAGTTTATAGGCGGCTGGGACAACAGTCCAATAAAGAACAAATATATATCATACGTAAACTCGACTATATTCGCAATCCTTAGTCACCGTTATCACATTTAAACCTAGCCAAAAATAATCTACGACATGCTGTCGTTAAGCATTATGACCATAGCCGCTGTCCTTGTTCGCATGGATATGTAAAAGAATAATAATAATAATAATTTATACGTTAAATGCAACAAGTGAACTGCAACTATGTTCGCAATTAGAAAAAATCTTACAGATCATATCATAAAATCTACAAATTAAATAATGTAGACTGCAACAAAGGGCGCTTTTAAAACTATTAAGAAATTATTTTATTAACCACTATGCCTTATGCGCATTCCTAAATATATAAAATCTGCGTAAAAAAATTTAATAAAGAAGCATTCAATTGTTTCGTGATTTGATGAAGTTGCACTTGAAGAGACATGATTCATATTCATTGGTCGCAGTTATAAAAGATATGATGATAAATTGACTAACTTCAGAAATATAAAAAAATATAATAAACTATACAGATCCACTATTTTTTACCCAGGGACATTAGTAATTTCAACTGTTTCAATAGGCGAGCCGTCCTTTCTAGTGTGGCTAATAATGTGCCATATCACCGTAGGCTGAGAGAGAGGGACTCTCAGCTGTCGCTGATATACATATTTTTGTATATATATATATATTATTACACACATATGTACATATACATGTGTGTACACCACACAAAAATATATTTGTAGTGATCAAAATCTGACTTCGTCCAAGATGACAATACATGTCTCTCACCTTTCAACTCTCCGAGTACACCAGAGCTTTCCTCCGAAGTCCATGTTATACCAGACCTCTTCAAATCATCTCTACTCCGAGGTCTCCTCCGTTCTGAAGACTTCAGCTCCGAATCAAGAAGCTCCAGTAACAGATCACTCCTGATCTCCACGGATAGTTACGCAGTCTTGTTCTCCCCACGTTCATAACGTGTAACCTATGAAGCACGAACACTTCAAAGTGAGTGCCGTATCCGTGTCCGACACGTGTCGGACACCGACACTTGCAAGACACTTGCCCGACACGTATCGGATACTCTGATGTCGTGTCAGGTTTTAAATAACCATAAAATCACGTGTCAGCACCGTGTCCAACGGCGTGTCATTAAATAAAATTTTAAGAATCATGTATTAGATATCTAAAAGTCACATGTCGCTTAAATAAACATGATAAAAAATATTGTTCTGCATAAACAAATATGTTAGTAGAATTTACACACATCACGAACTAGATGAGATTTTAGTTAGATTTTTTTTAGATTTTTTTGGTTTTGTTTGTTTCTTTATAGAAGCTATAGATGTAACATTTAGATTTTATTTTTATTTTTCATCTTAGTTGTAATAAAACTAATTATTCATGTTTGATTATAATTTAACAAGTTGATTATTCATTATTCTACTCGCATAGATAGAGTTATGTAGAAATGTCTACTTCTGAAACTACTGTTGAAAAAGTTGAAGACAATACACCTCTTGAAAGTATTGTAGGAGAAATCTAAAATTTAGGAACAGAGGAAGAAAAATTATCTATATATAATAATAATTATATTGCTTGTCCTGTCCTCGTAGTATCTTTTTTTTGGATTTTGTCGTGTCACATGTCCGTGTCTGTGTCCGTGTTGTGTCCGACACCAGTGTCCCTGTCTATGTTACATAGCGTGTAACGCCACTCAATGCAGGCAGTTATGGACAGTGGCAAATTTTTCTGCATGTAATTTCAACAAACCAGTACCACTGATCGCTGATGTTACAACAGTACAAGTCAACATGTGCAAATCGTGCAGGTACGAAAGATCACGGCCGTATCCATCTGCCTCCATACCAACAGCTCAGTCAGTATAAATAGACCTCCTCCAACGAAGAAGAAGACTCCAAAAAGGACTTCTAAAAGACTTCCTGACCAGGACCTTTTGCTGACTTTAGGATTCGAATCCTGAATCCAGTATGCAAACATCCTCAAAATTTTTGTAACTCCTGTAACCTGAGAATTATAGTGAAACTCTCTCGTATTTTTTTAAGGGTTTTCATGTAAAATCTTGTGTTCCTCTTTTCTGTGTTGTTGCTTTATTTATGTGCATTACCCTACTTTATTTCTCGTTTGTGGTGATGAACGACTGTCCAATCACTTGTAACGAAAAATCACTACAACAACTGCTGCTTTCATTGAGATTTGAGTCACACTCAAGATCTCACTCCATCCAATCCAAAACCTTCCTTAAAAAAACATCTTCAAAAGCTCTTTCACAATGCTGATGGCCACAAAGAAGCAAACTGTCACCTCAACAGTGCCATGTCCAAAGGCAGACGCCCCCGCCATCCCATCCCATCAGCCATCGACATCTACCAAAGACACTAGCTCCTTACCTCAGAGGGCAGCCACCAACGTCCAAGCTCCCCCGCCGCAGGACGAAGACCAGCTCCTTCAGATGCGCGCCGACATTAAAGAGCAGATTAAGGAGCAACAAGCCTAATAACATCGTGATCGGGAGCAGACGACTCTCGATCATGAGAATGTCATTCGTGAATATAAGACATTGAGGCAGCTCATCGAACAACTCCAGGACCAAATACTGCCCTCCAGAACACCCTGACACCGACGCAGTCGAAAAGCGAGCCTAGAACCAGAGAATCTCCTGACATCCAGACCCTCCACGAGTTGATCAACAACGAATCAAGGAGGCTAAGTTGCAGCTTAACAACCAATCAACACTTTCTGTTGTCAGTCTCTGGTTCCCCCTCTCCAAAGAAATCCCAGAGTGCGAGTTCCTGAGGAAGTTCTCGACTCCAACCTTCGACTATTACTCTAGAGTGAGCGACCCAGTTCAACACATCATATTTCCGGACAAGATGGTGATCTACTCCCGCAATGATCCGATCATGTGCCTAACCTTTTCATCTAGCTTGAAAGGCGGGGTCCCTGATTAGTTCTACTCTCTGCCGCTCCGCTCTCTCCACAACTACCATGAGGTAACCGAAACGTTCCTCACTCAGTAGTCTCTCGTTGGGAGGCCAAGAAGAACAACTATCACCTCCTTTTCGTCAAGATGATGTAAGATGATAGTCTCAAATCCTACATCGGCTACTTACAAAGCAAACTGACCAAGGTCCTCAATTACGGTGAGGACGTCTTTGTACTCGCATTCGTCAACGGGTTGCAAGTCTCTCACCCCTTGTACAAACATCTCCTGAAGCATAATTCACTCGGATGAGCGAGGTTCTATCCCGAGCTCAGCCCTACATCCAGTTGGAGGAGGCAATAATACTTCCGTCAACTACTCCACTAAGCGTAGTGACAATGGAGGAAGTCCAAGTCTCCGCACAAAGCCTTCACTCATGCCCACGATCGGAACCGGGGCAACCTGTCTACAAGAGACAAGCGCTCTAGATCCTCTCTCCAAGTCCGCTCCGAGCATACAAACCGATAGAGCAATTCACTCCGCTCAGACTCCCCATCAACGAAGTCTTCAAAACCATCAAGGACCAACCTAGTCAGGAGTCCAAGACCCATCAGTACGACCCTCGCATCCTAGAGTAGAAGAGTATTGCTCCTACCATGATGGTAAGAGGCATAAGACCATCCATTGCAGGAGCCTTCGAAGGTACCTGGAGGAGCTCATCCGCCAGGGCTTTCTTAAGAAATATATCCTCACACCCAAAGCAGCCTCCAAATCTGGACAACCGAGCCTTATGACTCCTGCCCAACCGCGACACCTGATCACCCAATACAAAGCATTAAGTGATCCGATCAGACTGATCTTACCTCTCCATTCAAGGCAGCACCCATATCCATGTACTTTGATTTTTTCATTATCAGATAAATTATATTTTGCTCTTAACCATTTCAGCCTACTCTACTGCTAGATTTCCCCATTCAAAGTCCTACCGAAATTCGCCGCTCCACTGATGGGTCTTACCCCAACTCGGAGACGACTGCAACCCAGCTCCGCCGATGGTCCTACCCCAACTCAGAGTTCAATGCTTGCAAGCTCTGTTGTGGGTTTCACCCCCCGCTTGGGGATGACAACACAAGCAACAGCGTACGGGCCCCCTCTCGGCTATCCTACACGAGTCGAAACCCTCTGTTGTGGGTCCTATCCCCGCTCAGAGTCCCAACTCTGCTGCAGGGATCCCCTAAGAGCCCCCATTTAATGATCCGATGATGAGACACACTCCACTCGAAACACAAACACTAACTTACAGGCTTCCCTCATCTGAACCACAGACGAATGAACCCTTGATAGTTTTTCGCTGCCATGTCCAAGCGATCGTCACTCTGATGTGGGTCCTACCCACATTCAGAGTCGACGCATCCAATCTGTCGATGGGTCGCACCCCCACTTCAGGTCCTTACTAAGTTCACAGCTCCGTTGATGAGCCACCCACACTCAAAACAAACGTGAACCCAACTCAGCTGCTGAGATCCTCCCACTCGGAAGCCCAACGCCGCTGCTAGGATTCCCCCCCTCGGAGGTCTGGATCATCACTCTGTTGAGGGTCTTATCCCCGCTCAGAGTCGATGCATCCAATCTGTCGATGAGTCGCACCCCCACTTCAGATCTCCTTTTAAATTTGCAGGTAAACATTCTGGAGAGTCTATAACTGTATGAACATATGATATATATACGGGGGTTTTCTTATTTAGATTATCCCCTCGACGTACTACTTCCCTGTGATTAGAGGCTAAAGAAATCAAGCATCCGAGAAGGTATGATCATTCAAGAATAATTCGAACATAACATTTGCATATGCTTGTATGAATTGCTCATCTTGAGATAACACGAATTACGTATGTTCAGCCTGCACGAGATATATGGTATATATGAGGGTTTTTTTTTTTGAATTATCCCATCGACGTACTAGTTTCGTGTGATTAGAAGCTGAGTAATGTAATTTTGTTACCCAATATGTTTATTTATATAGATTATGTATGTTAACTTATAATTGCGTGAATCATATGGTATATACATGAGGGTTTCTTATTTAGATTATCCCCTCGACGTACTAGCATCGTGTGATTAGAAGCCGAGTATACATAATTTTCTATTTAATTTGTATTAGTTTTTTATTACCTTTATTATGTTGTATCTAACATTTAATATAAGATGTTCCATTGCATGCTTATGTGCGCATCATCCTTCCTCTCCCGAAAGTCTACACCTCCCATTAATGGATTCCCCCACTCGGAGACGGCAACACAAACTCCAGCCTACGGTCTCTCTCCGTTATGGGTTCTACCCCCGCTCGAACTTCCTACTATGTTATAGGAATTTTCCCCTCTCAGAGTCCCAAGATCGCAACACGGCTGATGGAATTTCCCCTACTCGGAAGCATCGTGAATCCACTCAGCTGCTGGGATTTTCCCCACTCGAAAGTTAAAAATTTGTAGGTACCATTGATGGGACTACTTCCATCAAAAGCAACACCGCATGCTTACCAAATCACTCCCAAGATAAACCAACCATATTGGCGATAGAGATCAGCACTCCAAAGAGGCGTGATTATATCAATTCCAAAAAACCAACGGTAAACAAACCAGGCAAGATCCATGCAGTGATTTCCATTCCAAAGAATAGTGTTTTATGCCGAAAAATCTTTCCATTTTGAATACATCCCATTGAATTTACTTAATTACATCTAACAAGAGAAATTCAAAGTTCTATTACACTTCTGTGTTTACATTTTTTTTTTAAATAAGCACAGATGATCCCGATCCGATCCCTTCATCCTGCCGCTACCTCCAGATGCACCTCCGAACTCCGAGGATACGTCCTCCCGAGAACGTCCACGGAAAGGCACAACCTCATTACTCACACCACTGTTCAGAGACCCTGGAAGAAGCTTCACAAGGTTCCTTCACAAAAATAAAGATTCCTCCAAGTGAAAGATCTTGTCTTCTCCGCCTGGAACACGCCTCCAAGAAGCCAAACTAGAACCACCATCCTTCGCGCGTCTCAGAGAGAATGACAGGATCCCCAAGAAGTTCTCTGAAGCCACTACAACACCTCGACCTCCACACAGACTCCGACAAGATACACAAGATGATGATATCACACCATGTCCCTGTGTTTTAAGGAAAAGGTCTGATTCTGGAAGAGAGTAATTCATCGGCAGAACCCCGACGAAAACACCTTATATCTTCTAATTGCTCGCCGCACAGAAGGAATCCACAGGCATGAGGCATCAGCTTCCGAGCAGAATGAAGCCTGCAAGACATAATTGGACGGTTGTGGAATCGCATTAGCAACCCAGAGTCGCCTAGGACAAGTACCACTTTCGATCGGAGCAGGAGCCCTATCACCCTTGACTGCAGCATCTTGTCACGACAACTAACGTGTCGTAACATGTCCTTCACGATGACTAATGTGGTGCACCAACCAGACTTCAAGTCAGACTTTTTAACGGCGGTTTTATTTAGAACCGTCGTGAAAAGTCTATAAAGTTAAGACTTTTTTGACTTTATATAAAATTAAATTGTTTAATCTATAACAAAATAGATACAAAATAAACAGTAATAAAACTTTGACCTCTGAGCCGTGTCCAGGCTGAGTTTGACCGTTTCAGGCAAGTCAAAACAATTGACTCGTGTCGGAGACGGATTGACCATGTCCAACACGTGCCGGCCCTGGGCGCGTGTCCGTGCTTCATAGCCAATCATAATAATTACTCTCTAGTGCGATGTTGTGAATCCGTATTTCGTGACTCTAGGGGACGCTTAACTCTCGTACTAAACTCAGATATATCTATAGCTTAACCTAAGACAGACTGCAATGCAAAAAAAAATACAAACAAGTGGATGATTATGCAAAATTTCAAGACTCAAACAAACTAAATGCATGAACCAAATAAAGAAAATTACAATCCTAAAAGGCTCAATCTCTATATACAAGAAAATATAATTCTAAATGATGGTGATAAGCAACTGACAAATGAGATCAATAAACATCAATAATTATGCATGATAAACTACAAATAAATTCACAACCCCTAAAATTTGCAAGAAATAAACAATTAAAAATTGGATCAAATTACGATATCACTTGAGGAGGTGAGTAGTCCAGCTCAAAATAAGTCTTATAAGAGTTTTTAGACAATTCTCCACAGCTAATGGCTGAAAATCTTACCCGAAAGTTCTGAAACAGCTACAACATAGGTTGAACGTGACTAGAAGATGACTGCTTCAAAAACGCTTGACTAAAGTTTGAAACAGGCTCAAAACGACTTCTGAACCAATCATGTTGAGTTGAATTTACAAAAAAACTGCTTCAAAAACGGCTCGAATCGGGCTTGAAACAAGATCAAAATGGTTTCTGAACCAATCCTGTTGAGTCCGAGTCAGAATGAGTCATGCTCAAGTCGGTCGGCTTGGGTCTGAGCCGCAGCTCGGGTTGGTTAAGGTCTGAGCTGTCAACTCAGGTCGACTCGGATCGGCTTGAGTCGGCGTCGTCGGTTCAAGCGGCTTGAGTTAGCTCGAGTCGCTGTTGCGGATCAGGCTGGCTAGCAGGTGGGGTTGTGTCTAATCTGAAGCGGATTCAACCCAATAGAACTTCTTTGAGGTGGCAAATTGGATGTCGTCGTCGCGAGGAGGAAAATGAGAGATGATAGTGGTGGAGTCGGAGCATGACGACGGTGGAGGCTGCTATAGTGGGTGTTCTGAAGGCGGCGATGGTGAGGACGGTGGGTATGATGGAGAGGTGGAGATAAAGATCGACAGTCGACGGTGATGTTGATCTCGTTGTCGATAGTTGGCGACAGAGTCGGAAAAGATTTCATTGTCGGCGAGTTCTCTGAGATGAGATCTTGAGACAGCGTCGGCAGCGCAACTTGGGGGATGGGACAGAGGACGAGGTGGAGTTGGGGACTTGGAGTAATGGCGAGATGTACAGAGATTACTGGTTGAGATAGGGAAGAGGTCAGCGGGAGGCGGGGTGGAGAAGATGAAGAGAAGGTGGCGATAGGAGTTGCCAAAGTAGGTTCAGGTTTGCGTAGATAGAGGTAAGAAGATGGATGACTAGTGCTCTTTGGAATTTTTGATAATTTTCAAAGAGATTTGTTCAGGATTTTGCTAGCGTATTTTTTTTTGTGGGATCGAATCTAGTTTTCTTGGGAGAATGGATATGAAAAATTGAAGGAGACTAAAAAACTAAAGCTCTGATACCAAAATAATGTAAAATATGAGGATCACAATCGCCTTCAATCCAAACAGAAAACAAAAAATAGGGTTTGAGAAAATGAACAAAGAAATATGAAAGAAGACAAAAACCTGATAAGATTTGGGCTTCACACCCCTTGCATAAGATCAGGCTTTGTTGTTGAGAAACGAATTGGAAAGAAGAAAGAACACAAATCAAATACACACACATAACCCTAATGATGACACATCTCTTTTTATAGAAAAAATTGGAGTTACAAGTTATGACATCACCAAAGTGCCCTTGACGTGTTCCCCAAGTTTCACGAGATATGAAGCTTTCAGACTGGACCGCTTCTTTGCTATGCATCTCCAAGGTGTTACTCTAAACAGTCCCTTTGGAGTGCTCCTCTTGATTGATACCAAGCTGTTACTCAAGAGCGAGACTCCGACCTTGCCCTCAACTTGAAACTCCGAACACGCCCAACCTCTTACCAAGAGTGTTTCACCCTCGCTCCGGGATATGCAAAAGGAACTTCTCAAAGTAATTTTGCTCCAAGGGCTCTGCCCCCGAGCCCCCTTCCAACCCCCATGGTGACCTGATCGCGTAGGTTTATCCGCGTAATGACTTTGCATAGGGCGATAATCATTAAGGCAATAATTAGGCTCCACAACTTAACAGGCTTCACCACTCCTTACACCAATATCCAGATCACAAGAACTCAGATCTCAAGAACTTTAACGAAAAATTTTGGATTCATTCATTGATTGATTCTATTAAGAGAGGTCTTGACACCTATTTATAGGCTTTACAAAACCCAGTCCTCAGAATACAACCAATGTGATACTAAATTTCAAAAGAAAGAAAACAACTAAAATCAAAATAAAATAAAAAAATACATAACAATAAACTAGAACCAAAGAAATGTAGCACGTCGTTTTTTAGTGTAAACTCCCTCAAACGACATGATGCCCTCATCAGAACGGTTCACGGTGTGAACCATCGTGGAGTGCTCATGAACCTTAGTTTGAGAACTATTCTCATAGAATCATTTCCATATTTATATATACATATCCCACAATTTATCATATTTAGAAAAGTACTCCCAATTATAATTGATATTGCTAATTTACCCCCCAAATGTTTAGGGTCTTAAAATTTATATTTGATTATTGGGAGAATGACCCACTATGCCCTTCTCCCATCATCTTCTCTTTTCTTCAATCTGCATTTTCTTCTTCCAAGATTTCAGGAGTGGGGCTCCAATTTGGAGGAGGGGGTCAGAGATTCAAGGAGAGAGGAGAGGGGTTGGATTGGATGGGGGAGAAGCAATTCCTTTTCTTCCTCTACCTCTTTGTCTTTACTCGCATCACGACCCTCATTCCTCCACATCTTCATTATCATTTGTGTCTTTTGGTGGGGGTGGAGGGAGTTGACACTGGAGAAGGTGGGAGGTGGAAGGGGCTGGGTGTTAGGGTTAGGCTTGGTTGGGTTGGCTAGTGTTAGGTTGTGATTGGAGTTTATGGTGCAGTTAGGGTTTACGTTTAGGTTAAGGTTGGGATTAGAGATTAAAGAGCGTAAATTAGTTATTTCAAAAAAATATTAGGCTTCTTAAAAAAAAATAAGAGATTTTTTTTTCTTTCTTAGACACTGATAGATGAGGGAAAATTTTCTAAGACCCAAAGATTTCGGAGTCGATTGACAATATCAATAATTTGTGGGTAATTTTCTAAATAGGAAAGATTTGAGGGTGTGTGTATATATATCAGAAAAACACATCATTAAAATGAAATAGTAGATGACATCTGAGCATAAATAAAAACAATAAGTCTTTTTCTCCCGTGTTTTTATGCTATTTCTTCATTGCTTCTTTTGCTTACTTCACAGAATAAAAAATAACTAAGAGAAGTTTATTTGAACCCAACATTTCTGGATATATCTTGCCTATCTAATAAAAATAAATTGCATATAACCGACTTCCCACTATAACATTCAATTATCTTCAATTGTCAGATTTCATACAGATAAAATATTCCATGTTCTCAATGTTTAAATTATGATAATTCAGACTATATTGTATTCTATAATGGTTCTTACAGATTTAAGAGACTGCTAAATACTAATAAATAATTATATCACAATAGTATCTAATTAGAAACAAAATACAGATAAAAGCATATCGGGCAAAAGTAAGACTTCCATTAATCAAGGTAAGAAATGATCATGATGAAAGTTCAATGTAAAAAAGGAACTTTTATTATCATATATCTATATACCTGATAACGATCCCTATGCCCTCCAGCATAAATGATATCAGTTACACCTACTTGCTTTTCCATACATCTAGAACATCGAGCATCTGTCATCTGTGCACAAGCCAATACACTTGGGTTTAGCATACATCACGAATGTTCTTAAAATTTCAACACCAAGGACACAAGGAACACTCAAATTTGAAAGTGGTTCTTGTCATGCTAGAAGGTTTGACATTTCAGGTGATTATCACAAATCATGTGATTTTCTATGAATTTCAACATAATGGACTATTTCCTACAAATGACTCATATGTCCAAGTGTATTTGGTTGTTAGTCTAACCTGAATTTGCTCTGGTCTTTTGGGCTCTATGATTATTCTTTCATCTGCAGTCAAACCTTCCTGAAATATTCAAATTATAGTTGGTATGGAAACAATAAAGCATATGAGAAATGAGTCTGAACATAAAATAAAGATATATTACACCTATCGAATAAGAAAACTTTCAATGTATGAATCATCCAATTATTTCACCCAGGCATGTGAAAACCAAGTAAACATGCATTTTTTTTAGATGAGTACAATTACATTTTTAAAATAAGAACGAATAAATAAAATTACATGTCCCTTTTTGTAATGAAAGATGGGATCATACCAAGGTTGCCTAAAAGACACATGAAATCAACTCCTGTGCCAATTGCAAATTTTAGAAATTTTACCAAAATATAAATAAGATCACAAATTTACATCAAGGAAATTGCCAGACGTAGCTTCTAACAATCATGACAGTTAACACTTCTACTTTTATTTTAGACTTCTACACAGATTTTAACCCTAATATCGACCAGATCAATCAATTCTTTGAATATCAAACATGAAGGACTTCCGAGAAAAAAAAAAAAGTTTCGAAAGAGTATTCACATGCAGAATTGGGCTTGTATAGATCTAAACAGAGGCTGAACAAGTTAGCCATGTTGGTAAGAAGGGGAGGTATAGTAATAATTCATACTCCGGGATCAGATAAATGTGTAGTTGCCATCAACTTATAATTTGTAAAGCATGATTTGATAGACCATAGGATCCTAAAAATATGGCTCAATGACCATACTGCATCAAGACCCTTATATTGCCTGCTGAAATGATATTTCTTCCAATAAGAATCAACTGGAAAGTTGTTTTTATAGAGGATTTCATGTGCTTCTTTTTCTCCATATCCTTCAGTGACCCAAGAAGTGATCGGGATCCTACCTTGACAACTAAGTTTTGGGAGGAGCTCTTTTATATTTAAGGGAGAATTACAAAAGAGCTCTTCTTATCATCCAGAGACTGATGGGAAAATGGAGACAAGGCACTCGGGTCTGTCTCTCTGGTGTTATTGTAGCCTTAAACCAAAGGAAGGGGGTGGAGTGGTTACCATGGGCCGAATATTGGTATAATACCAATTAGAGTGATTCGACTAAAATGACTCCATTTGAAGCTTTATATGGGAGGCCTCTCCAACCCTACTATCTTATATTCCTGGAGTGGCAATGGTACAAGTGGTTGACATCAAGCCATGAAGGATGAGAACCTCAAATTGTTGTATGATAAGACAACTTGTTAAAAGCCCAAGACCGCATGAAAAGATATATGGATATAAAGCAGAGGGAGAAGAGCTCTGAAGAGGGTTCATGGGTGTGGTTGAAGCTCCAATCCTATAGAAAATCAACCGTAGCTTCAAAAAAAAACTCATAGGTTCTCAGCAAGATACTACGGTCTCTTCACATAAAAAGATGGAACGGTGTCTTATACAGACACTTTGGTGCAAGGATACACCTCGTATTTCCATATGTCCCAGCTTAAAGAGAAGATCAAACCCCGAATCCAACTATGTAAGTATGTGGGAAGAAGTTGAGGCTACAGAACATTAGACTAGAAGAATGAAAAGGAGTGATAGAATTGTGTGTCGATCTCTTAGTTAAACGGAAACTGGATCTTTTGGTTGGTGTGTGGCCCTTATGCAAGTGGGCTCTCAGTTGGCCTATCATTGAAGCAAGTCCATCTAGCTATCTTGGGAGTCGAGAGAAAGTCCGAGGTGATATAGTAATTCCTCATTGTTGTGGTTTGTTAGTCGTGTGAGCAGAATTCTAATGCATGTTAATGGATCGAGACATCTATCAGCAAACCATTGAACCACACCTCACTTCTCTTACCTTTAATTTTGCTCTCTGAAGCATTTATCCTTGCTATGGATAAATTAGGCACACAATGTAAAAGAGTATCATCTCATGAGATGATTAGCTAATTTGAGCATTCCTCTCTCTCTCTCTCTCTCTCTCTCTCTCTCTCTCTCTCTCTCTCTCTCTCTCCTATTCTTAGATTAATATAACCCTAATTTCACACAGGTCACCCCAAGGTCAGGGTGGGCCGAGGTTAATCACATGCGACAATTATGCTCTCAAGAAACTAGTTTTATGAATGTTTCTTAAATTTTGACTATGCAAATAAGGGGCATTGTATTAAAAGAAACTTAAGGAGGTTACGTAGGAAGTGGTGATGACGTTGTGGGTTCGGTGAAACTGGCCAATTGTAGAAGCATGTTGTGGTCTCAAGAGTATTACTTTAAAGATCATCTCTTGCATTTTGATTATGCAAATTCTTCACTTATAGTATATGTCACGAAAGCTAATCTCTCATTCTTTTGGAGCTTGATTACAAATGTTAGTTAGTTTGTCATAATTAGCTGCAGAGCATAGCTTGTGTACATCGGGACAAGTTTCCTAACAGGCCCATGTATTGGACACTTGGATGGACTTCATTGTTCTTTCCACAAAAATGAAAGGTTTATGTCACATCTAGATGTCAATTTGTTGCTGCCATAGCCACAAAAGCAAATCCCTGCATGTGCATCGTCTGTGCTTTTTCCGAGGTGTTGTATGTGATTTCGTGACACAGCGTGATTGAGGAAGCAACATTGTTTTGTTCCTTAAGCTTCACTGCACGACCCTGTCTACTGGGAGGAATCTTTGTTTGGGGTCAACAAGATATGAGCCAAGATGGAGTTTGTTGAGATGTTCTCACATTAATAGATGTGGGAAGTAGCTTGGGTAAATTGAGAAGCTCACTTAAAGCAAATAAGGTTGATATAAGTCTCAAATGGACTAGGGAGGTGATTAGATTTACAAGTTAAATGTGTGCTAACCAAACCTTTTAAGAATCCTGTGCACATCTCCTGTTTGGGTCTTACCACAATTCCTAATAGGCCATCATGTTGTTGACATGCTTAAGCTAATTTCCACCCTTATAGCTCTACTCTTTTTAGACAAATGATTAAGATAAAGACACTCAATGTGAACAAAAGGCCAAAATTCTTCAACTAAAGGTGTAACTCCCTGGTATATAATTTTTTCCCAAGATTCAAAAATGCAAGCTACGATTAATTCTTGAATTCATGAGAACTATTATACACTAGAGCATTCCCAATGCATATCCTATGTGGGACTATTCACTCTAACTTGCGGTGTTACATACTCCCCCGTTAAGGATATGACATTCTCATCATACTAATACCACCATGCGATGTAAAATTCTAAAGGTTACTCCAATGGATTCAAGAGGTGGCTCTCACGGATTCAAGAGGTGGCCCCCACCACATCCTTGTGTGGCGTGGCACTTTACTCTATGTAATATTTAGTTCCATATGGCACTTAGTTCTGCACACTTCTGACTGAGGCTAGCTCTAATACCATTTATAACCCTCCCAAGAATATAATTTTTTTCCACCGGTCCGTCCTCAAAAATGCTAGTTACGATTAATTCTTGAGTTCAAGAGAACTATTATATAGTGAGACATTCTCAATGCATATCCCACATGGGACTACTCACTCTTGGGGTGTTACAACGGGTGTCAACGAGTATTTGTTTCAAGTTCAAGCATTGTCGGAAGGACTTGTGCAAAAAGAAAAACTAAGAAGCACAAAGACTTCAACAAAAGAAACGTGACGCTTTATGATAGTGGATACAAGCCAATATACACCTCTTCATGGATTTGAAATTTTCAAATTTATTCGAAATCGAAACAAGAGATAAAGTCAAAACTATCATTTCAGTTAGGGTCTTGTGGGTTCTCGTGTTTTTGGTTGTATTAACATAACTTGTCTCTTTTATTGAGAAATAAAGAAGGCAAGGCATAAATAAATTTACACATATCTAGAATTATTTTATGATTCAGAAGTTTGTATTATGATATTTGATTTATTTATCAAAGTAGCCAATTAGAATAAATATATGGGATTGATTAAGTGTTAGTCTCGACTCCTGTCCAAGTGAATGAAGAAATTACAAGGCAGTCTTAATTTGAAATGAAGATTGCTACATGAGGAATTGTTTTGAAGCACAACAGATTTTCCTTTTAACAAGAGTGTATAAACTTAGATATTGATCAAGCTAGCTCCCAGATTAATTCAAGAAATCCCTTGGTTGATTGTATGTTATGAACTGCACACTTCAAAAATATTTTTGATCAATGCTTCGCATACTAGCTCTTTCATCTGAACCAATGCAAGGATAAACTTTGGACAAGTATTTATTGGAATAAGGTTTTCTGATAGCATTGTTGTCAGTTCAGTCATTTTGAAGGTTGTGTTCTTGTTTATGCTCCCGCTACTACTCCCACTCTTTCACATTCACTAACTGAAGCAACTGTTTTGGCAGCTATATATTAAGAAAGTGCTACTGCAAAAGAATATCATGTGTATAACTGATGTGAAATGTGTCTGTGTGATACGAAATCAGTGATAACACTCCCAAAAACTACGCTTCACCAATACGCTGGGAAAAAATTAAAACTAATAAAGCCAGCAAATGGATTTAATAAAAAGAAGCATGCACAGACTAAGCAATTTCAATCTTGAACAAAGTAAAAAATAATAGCTTTCTTATGCAGGCAAGTTCTACAACCAATATCCAGACTAATGAGTCACAAGTTGCATATACACACAATCTCACCAATATGCGAACAACAGTAAAGCGGATAAAATCCTAGAGACTAATTATCAAGACTCTACAATTAAATGACCGTGGTCAAGAAACTCACCTACTGAGGATCACGTTTGATCACAGTGTCCAGTTGATATCTGTTGGGATGCGTAGGGTTGCCTCTCACGACCCTAACGCTTCAAAAATGATTTGAATTGGACTCTGGACGGCTGAGAAATGGCTCAAGAACTCAAACGGGTCCGAATCTGCAACAGGGTCAGGTTTGAGTTAATGTTTGGTCGGGTCGCTGCAGTTGAAGTGAGTCAACACGATTGATGGAGCAGATCGGGTTCTGCAGACGTAGCGAGTCGGGTAAAACAGGTCGAATCTGTGTTGGGTTTAAGGATTCAAACCCAAATCTGCTTGTTGGTTGGATCCGAGATGAGGCACACTTAATGAATCAGGCTCGAGTTGCTGCTGGGTCGACGATCAGGTGAGTGGGTGGTGGGGTTGAACAACAGTACCGCAAGAAGTGATGTAAAGGAGGCCTCAGTGAGGCTCTGCAGAGTTAGGAGATGACCGTCAAAGCTTGTTGGAGACAGGAAAAGGCTCAGCGAGCCTCTTAATGACAAGAGAAGGAAGCCAAAAGGGACTCAGAGGCAAAGAGGGGTTGTCGAGGGTTGTCAAGGGTTGAGGAGGTAAGGGCGAAAGCGCGCGAGGGCTACAGGCGAGGGGAAAGGAGGGAGGCGGAGGGGGAGGGACTGCAAGCAAGGGGAGGAGAGGGGGCAGGGGCAACGGACAAGGAGAAGGAAAGGTATGGTGGTGGCTGGGAGAGAGGACGCTCTCGTGAGCAAGGGAGAGAGGGAAAGGATGGCATGGCTGGGGGGAGAGAGGGCGACACAACTGGGGAGAGTGGAGAAAGCGCGGACGGCTACTAGGGTTTCGCGAGAGAGAGAGGTGAGAGATGATGAACAATGCAGTTTGGCAATTTCTGAGTATTTTCAAAAAATTTGAACAGAATTTTTCTGAGAAAGGGCTAGTGAGGGATTCACTCTCCTAAACTAGAGCTAGCTAGAAGTTCACCCTCCTAGACTAGGATTCCTTAGAGTTTCACACCTGAAAAGAGTTTAGAGAATAAAATCACACAAATGTTTAGTAAAAATAATTCTGCATTCATTCCTTTATTAACTAGAGAAAGGGGCCTTTAAATAGGCTTTACAAAAATAAAGAAAGTTCACATAACCAATATGGGACTGAAACTACTAAAGAAAAAAGAAAAATCAACTCAAATGAATAAAAGACTACATCAAGACTCAATTGAACCACATGAATGCGATGTGCCTCCTCTTACACTGATATACGCGCCCGAGGCGCGAATGGATGTCCACATCATTCTCCCTGGGTGGGAGAGAACTCGATCCCGTCGAGTCAATGTAGAAATGCTCTTATATCGCTCCAAAGCATCCGGGTCAATCTGTTGCAAGTCACTTCGATCAATCCAGTCAGCATTTTTCTTTCCAAGGATCATGTACCTTCGAGTCCGACCATCTTTGGTGGTGATAATCTCATCATCTATGATTTTATCAACCTACTCTTTTATGTTGGGTAAAATATCTGAGAGTGGAGGAAGTGTGACTCTCAAAAACATGCTCGGGTTCAGGCTCAACGACTAGTGGATTGTTTGGGTTAAAGTCAAGACCCTTGTAATCTACTAGGTCTTCGACATTGAATGTAGAAATAATGTCAAAATTTTTTTGAAAGGTCTATAACATAAGCATTATCATTCAATTTCTTCACAATTTGAAACTGACCAACACTACGAGCATGCAATTTTTTAACTGTTCCTAAAGAAAACTGTTCCGAACAAATCTGAACCATCACAAATCACCAACATTAAATTTAATATTTTTCTAACACCAACTCGGTTTATTGTTTGACGTTTCTTTATGCAATCCTATCACTGGTCTCCTTGTGTAGCTCGTTCACGTCGGATGCAAATGCAGATTCAGTAAACTCAAAAGCCCTATAATGATCAGCTATGAGATAAGATCAATGGTTGTCTGGGTTTAAAATCATAAACAATCTCATGGGGCTTCTACCTATTGTCATATTAACAGATGTGTTGTAGGCAAATTTAATAATTGACAATTTAAGATCCCAACTTCCCAGATGTTCACCAACGAGGGTCCTTAAGAGGTTAAAGTCGATCGGGACAAGACACCATTGTTTTACATCTAGGACCGTGGAGTTGATCCATAACACTTTGTACAGTTGGGGATAGGGTATACCAATAATCTAACCTTCTCAATCACCTTGAAGGATACTAAATTGATGCAACTGGGGATAGTGTCCACAATCGCTTTACAATTCTTTTCTTTTATTTTCATGAACGTGTGGAAGAATTCTTCTCTAATCGTTATTTTCTTCTGGTTGTGAAAACACACACCTGACGATGGACAAGTTGAAAGTGCTTACCTAATGCAGTTGAGTACATCTTCACCTTCATGATCGTCGTCAAAGTCATCCCCTACTTCTTCACCCACTTGGTTCTTCTGAATCAAACTCAGGGGCTTCGATGGGAGCTCCATCAATAATGGCAATCTTAATGAGACTGGGGAAATTGATAGCCATATGCACATATCCTTGGCACTTATAGCATTTAGCAGTGACACTAATTTTAGAAAAGTCCCTTTCGGTGCCTTTGTCTCTTTCATCCCGTTCAAAGCTCTTACCTTCCTATGTGGGGGTGGATGGGTACTAGACCTGGGGGCTAGGTAGATGGGGGAGATCTAGATATTGGTGCTCTTTGATCATGACTCCTGAAGGCATGGTTGAACCTAAAAACATCTGGGTCTTGAGCTAAAGCATGAGCCTTCTCAAGTTTTGTAACTTCGCGAGCCAACAGTTCCGTTCTTAGGTCTTCTCTAAGGCCAGCGCTAATCTGAAAAGGATTTGAGTCTAGCCTTCTATGCCTAGGATACTACATCTGATGAGAAACTCATTAAACTTGACAATGTATTTCTTAGCCTACTTGTTGCCTTGACTAAACTGGTGCCACCTGTCTAAAAACGGGCATAATATAATGGTGGCACGTACTTGCCGTTGAGCTCATCCTTCATAGCAGCCAATGTCTCTATATGTTGTTGAGCCCGAGATGCTTGCAGGGTCTCCACATTGGCCCAATATTGGTTGGCCTTACCAGTCAGCTTCATGGATGCGACCTAACCTTTCTAGGCTTAGAATGGAGATGCCGGTAAATCCAATCCATGTCTTGAAGCCAATCTAGGAAAAATTGCGGGTCCAAAGACCATCATAGAAAGGTAAATCCAACTTAATGCTCTTTAAAACACTGTTCATCAAGATCTGGTGCATTGTTACGCCTGATATATGGCTACAATGGAGGTTGCTCAATAGTAGGTTGTTCACATGTAGTCTCCAATTTGGTCAGTCTCCCATTGACCATTTTTTGAGTTTGGTTCACAGTCTGTGCAATATCCCCTACCTAATAATACTGAATTTCCATTCTCATTGATTTATTAGATTTACTACTAGTATTATTATTGATTAATCTATTTTTGTATGTGTATAAATGTGTCTATATATATTTTAGAGATATGTTCATGACTTGTGTTCACGCAAGTATAATCGTGTTTGTAAATATATGTATATATTATATATTATTAATAATTTTCAATGTTATAGTTAATTACCATTATGTAATTATTATTAACTATTACTATCGTTATTGATGTTGTTAATATTATTATTATTAATGGTTACTAGTTATTGTTATCTTCCATTATTTATTATTATTCCTAAGCCCAGTCCATGCTCCATATTCTCCTCCCATTTCCTATTTTTCTTTTATTTTTCTTGGGCCGAAATAAAGCCCAGAGCCCAGTTCTTTTCTTATTTTCTTTTCTCCCATTATCTTATCATTTTTCCCTTAAGCCCAGCCCAAAGGCCCAAATCCCCTCTCTATATATCACTCTTCTTCTTTCTCCCCTTCTCCCATCAGCCGAACCCTAATCCTCAAACTCCTCACTTGCTCCACCCACCTTTCCTTCTCTCCCATGTGCCAGCGCGCGTGTGCCAAGGCCGAGCACCCCTTCTTCCTTCAGCGTGCTCCTCCGCCATGACGATCAACCGAGCACCACCCCACAACCCTCGTCATCATCATCTCCTTCTCCCATCTCCACCTTAACCCATGTCGCCGAGCCCTGCACACCCGTAGCCTCCCACCATGCCCTCGCCCTCTCGACCTTGCCGAGACCCAAACACAACCCCAACCTCCACCATCTCCGCCTCTCCGAATCGCCGTCGTTCCCACGCCATCGCCGTCGGCAGCACCACCACAGACACCCCTCTTTCTCATCCTCTCTCTTCATCCCGCCTCATCCTTTCCCTCGTCTAACCGCCGAGCCCTGCACGCCACCATCTATCTCATCTTCTCCTCCTCCCCGTCGACCACAAACCCATCTCCCCTTCATGTTCTTCCTCCCCTTCTTGCCTTTCCTGTAAACCCAACTGCACCATCTTTCCCCCCATTCTCTCTTTAACTCTCTCCATCTCTCCCTCTCTCTCTTGCGTGCCAGCAGCGACGCCGCCTTGCCGTCGTCCCCCACCATTTCCCTCTTCTCCTTCTGTTGTTGTTTTTCATTTCTCTCTGTCTTTCTTTTTACCATGCTGGATCCAGCAAATCCAAATCCAAACCCACTTTGTCTTGGACCCGACCTGAACCCACATTCAAATTAACTTAAGAGTGGATTTGGGTCATTGGATTTGAAACCTACAGCAGTCAAGACCCGCTAAGTGTAGGAGTTGGATTGTGGGTCGTATCTCGGTCGTTTGATCTTCGATTTGGGCGATTCTGAAAGCGTTGGGAACCGTGGAGGATAGATATACGCAACCGCGATATATTCTGTGAGTGTTTATTTTCTTTGTGCATTTATTTTACTTAATTTCGTAGTGAGTGTTTTAAACTTTTTTAACAAGTTTTGTTATATTTTTGTTTAATGGTTATTAATGCATACTAGTTATAGCTCATGTTAGCATACACATTAAATGCAAATTGGAATATCACTGTGAGAGTCCTTCATTTTAAATAAATTATCTTCTGCTATACATGAACTTATTATGTTAAATTATTAATTAAATATTTCGTTATAATATTGGTGGATTAAATTTCTTAAACACCTAGAACATTGTAATCTTTCATGATTACTTGACAAGCGATTGAATATTTTCCCTGAATTATTCTATTCATGCCTGCATATCAATATTCATCCTGAACATCATATCACAATAGAAAACTTGACTGGTCGTACATGACATCTACCTGATAACATACTGTACAAGTTACCAAGTCATTGGAAAATATTGTTATACGATAACAACATCGTCCTGCTTATCCTGTTCACTGACATCATGTATCCTGATTACACAGTTGATGTTACCGTGACTATCACCGAGTTATTCCAGTGATCTAAGTAACATGTACATTAAGTAATACTGATAATCTAATATTAAATAACTTACACTGAGCCTGGGAAAATTGATGGAGAAGACAACGTCTGTATTTTGGATGGACCTACAATATAAGTTGCGCAGTTGAAAGAGGGCTCCACTGCAGGCTTCCCGATGGGTGACTGACACCTCGTCCTGTTCTTATTCCTGATATACATGTTACATGTCCTGTTATATATGTTACTTGACTACATTGCAGTAGGGTCTGGTTCAGCGCCAGGAGTCTAAGTCGTGGTCCCGAGTATGCATGAGACCCACTTAAAATACAGACAACGTCTCCAACCGATCAGTTTTAATACTTAAAACCCTGATTGATATGTGTATTAGGCGTAGTATGGGATGTGTCTATTACATGTGGTCAAGGTTCTAATATCGGATATCGGGATTGTATCGGATGGGGGTTTTTCATATCGGATATCGGATATCAGGGGAGATACCGGGGATACGCGCGCATATCGGGCGTTCATATCAGATACTATATACAATGAAATATTAATAACTAAAATTGGTTTAAAGTCATAGATATCATCTACCTAATAAAAATGATGTAATATGCTTGCAAAGACATAAAAACAATGTACATTTGCACGCAGTCATGCAATAAATAAGTTCTTTCATATCGGGCGATTTATCGCCAATATCGGGCGATTTATCGCCGATATTTCAAATATCGGCCGTTTTTTGCTGCAAATGATATGGTGAACGATTTTTCCATATCGTATCGGCAGCAGGCAAAAAAGGAGATATCGAACGATATCTCGGCCGACTCGGCTGATATTTAAAACAGGGCATATGGCAATTGATTTTCGTTGACATAATTAATAACAAAAAACTGAAATCTTACATTGGCATTATAGACTGAACTTGATATACACATGTTATGATAGACACCTGACTGTACTTATGACCTAACATATGATATTATAACAGATTGATCTCATTACTTTTAAAGTTAGGTATTGCATGTCATCATGATACTTGTACTATCTAATTGATATTTATTACAACATACTCTTTTTATCACTGTTTTATTCATATCATTTCCTTATCCAGTATATCTTCATAATATTATCATAGTATGCTCACACGTTATATGCACGTGTACCTTCTCTTTATTTTACACACTCATTGGAGGTCTGACTCCCTGAATTTGCACATCCTGGTATATGGATATTTCTCTTACTCAGCAGGTATCTGAGGGGATCATGTGTATCTGAGGAGTATGAAATCTCTTTTACTTGATCACTGAATTTTTTTGGTACAGTTCATGTCTTCCTTTTCATTCTATTGACTTCCTTTGATTCCCTATGGCTTGGACTCCATATCGTTCTATATGAATAATGTTATCCTTGTGTAAGAATTATATGTTGTACTGCAGTAACCTTATTGCTTTTATTGTTGATTGATATAGCTTGTTCATGTCATTTTAGGCTTAACGTGTATACATAGGGTATTTTCCTCGCGTATATACGTCGCCGACTCTCGTCGCGTCTCCGCTCCAGTGTATTTTGGGAAGCGGAGCGTGACAATTTTTTTTGGTATCAGAGCCAGGTTCGCAATAAAAGAGAACCTAGTTCATGTCTGTGACCCGATACATGTTATATTTACACTACAATATAGACATATATTATTCACACAATGATATGAGTCTACTTGAGAATCAATCGTCCTTTCTTTCTATATCCATCTCTTGAATCTCTTGATGTCCCCGATTTCAACATTCCTTCCGATCGATTTGTATTTTTCTATTGATTCCTATCTTTCATCTCGATTCCATTTCCCCGGTATTGATTCTTGGATCTAGCCTTTGGACCTGATCGACGGCAGAGATCAGAGTGCAACAGCAAAAGCGTGGTGGATTCATGATGTTATAGAAGCGACGTGGGAATGAGATCATCTTTTTGACTCCTATCCTAGCGTATCTACTTTTGTTTCATGTCTATTCATTCTCAATCTTGATTCACTTCTATCATTTCCCACTTTAATGAAATTTCGAGGATGAAATTATTGTTAAGGTGGGTAGAATATAATACCCCCTACCAAATAATATTGTATTTCCATTCTCATTGATTTATTGATTTACTACCAGTATTATTATTGATTAATCTATATTTTATATATGTGTATATATATATATATATATATATATATATATATATATATATATATATATTAGAGATGTTCATGACTTGTTTCACGCAAGTATGATCGTGTTTGTAAATATATAAATATATTATATATTATTAATAATTATCGTTGCTATGGTTAATTACCATTATGTAATTATTATTAAATATTATTATCATTATTGTTGTTGTTAATATTATTAATATTAATGGTTACTAGTTATTGTTATCTTTCATTATTTATTATTATCAATATTAATGTTCCAAAGCCCAGCCCATGCTCCATATTCTCCTCCTATTTCCCTATTTTCTTTTATTTTTCTTAGCCCGAAATCCAGCCCAGAGCCCAGTTCTTTTCTTATTTTCTTTTCTCCCATTTTTCTTATCATTTTTCCTTTAACCCCAGCCCAACCAAGGCCCAAAACCCCTCTCTATATATATCACGCTTCTTCTCTCCCCTTCTCCCATCAGCCGAACCTAATCCTCAAACTCCTCACTTGCACCGCGCACCTTCCCCCTCTCCCATGCGCCAACGTGCGTGTGCTAAGGCCACCCCCTTCTCCCTTCAGCGTGTTCCTCCGCCATGACGATCACCCGAGCACCACCCCCACAACCCTCGTCGTCGTCATCTCCTTCTCCCATCTCCATCTTCACCCATGTCGTCGAGCCATGCACACCCTGTAGCGTCCCACCATGCCCTCGCCCCTCTCGACCTTGCCGAGACCCGAACACAACTCCAACCTCCGCCATCTCTGCCTCTCCGCATCGCCGGCGCTCGTCGTTCTCCACGCCACCGCAGTCGGCAGCACCACCACATGCACCACTCTTTCTCTCCTCCTCTCTTCTTCCCGCCTCATCCTTTCCCCTCTATCTAACCGCCGAGCCCTGCACACCACCATCTATCTTATCTTCTCCTCCCCGTTAACCACAAACCCATCTCCCCTTCTTGTTCTTCTCTCCCCGTCTTCTTCATGCCTTTCCTGTAAACCCACTGCACCATCTTTCCCCCCACTCTCTCCTTAACTCTCTTTATCTCTCCTCTCTCTTGCACGCCGTTAGCGTCGCCGCCGCCCGGCCAGCCGCCGCCGCCGCCGCCCCCCCACCATTTCCTTCTTATCCTTCTGCAGTTGTTTTCCTTTCTCTCTGTCTTTCTTTTTACCATGTCGGATCACCAAATCCAAATCCAAACCCACTTTGTCTTGGACCCGACCTGAACCCACATACAAATTAACTTAAGAGTGGATTTGGGTTATTGGATTTGAAACCTACAACAGTCCAGACCCGCTAAGTGTAGGAGTTGGATTGTGGGTCAAATCTCAGCCGTCTGATCTCCGATTCAGGTGATTCTGAAGGCGTTGGAACCATGGAGGATAGATCTACGCAACCGCGATATATTTTGTGAGTGTTTATTTTCCTTGTGCATTTATTTTACTTAATTTCGTAGTGAGTGTTTTAACTTTTTTAACAAGTTTTGTTATATTTTTGTTTAATGGTTATTAATGCATACTAGTTATAGCTCATGTTAGCATACACATTAAATGCAAATTGGATTATCACTGTGAGAGTCCTTCATTTTAAATAAATTATCTTCTACTATACATGAACTTATTATGTTAAATTATTAATTAAATATTTCGTTATAATATTGGTGGATTAAATTTCTTAAACACCTAGAACATTGTAATCTTTCATGATTACTTGACAAGCGATTGAGTATTTTTCCCTAAATTATTCTATTCATGCATGCATATCAATACTCATCCTGAACATCATATCACAATAGAAAACTTGACTGGTCGTACATGACATCTACCTGATAACATACTGTCCATGTTACCAAAATCATTGGGAATATTATTATATTGTAACATCGTCCTACTTATCATGTTCACTAACATCATGTATCTTTATTACACTGTTGATTTTGTAATCGTGACTATCACCGAATTATTCCAGTGATCTAGGTAGCATGTGCATTAAGTAATATTGATAATCTAATATTAAACAACTTACACTAGGCCTGAGAAAATGATGGAGACAACGTCTGTAATTTTTGTGGACCTAGGATATAGGTTGCACAGCCGAAAGAGGGTTCCACTGCAGGCTTCCGTGGAGTGACGGACACCTTGTCCTATTCTTGTTCCTATTATATGTGTTACATGTCCTTATACATGTTACCTGACTACCTTGCGGTAGGGCCTGATTCAGCGTCAGGAGTCTGGGCCATGGTCCTGAGTATGTACGGGACCCACTTAAAATGCAAACAATATCTTCAACCAATCAGGTTCAATAACTTAGAACCCCAATTGACATGTGTAGTAGGCGTAGCATGACATGTGTCTATTACATGTGAAAATTGGTGTTCACTAACATAATTAATAACAAAAATTAAATTCTTACATTGACATTATAGACTGAACTTGATATGTACATGTTATGATAGACATCTGACTGTACTCATGACTTAACATATGATATTATAACAGATTGATCTCGTTACTTTTAAAGTTAGGTATTACATGTTATCATAATATTTGTACTATCTGATTGATATTTATTGCACCATACTCTCTTCTTATTACCGTTTTATTCATGTCATTTTCTTATCCAGTATATCTATATGATAGTATCATAGTATGCTCACACGTTATATGCACATGTATTTTCTATTTATTTTACACACTCATTGAGAGTTCTAACTTCCTGAATTTGCACATCCAGGTATATGGGTATCTTTCTTACTCAGCAGGTATCTGAGAAGATCATGTGTATCTGAGTACGAAATCTCTTTTACTTGATCATCAGATTTTTTTGGTACAGTTCATGTCTTTCTTTTCATTCTGTTGACTTCCTTTGATTTCTATTGCTTGGACTCCATATTGTTCTACATGATTTATTCATAGAATAATGGTATCCTTGCGTAAGAATTATATGTTGTATTGCAGTGACCTTATTGCCTTTATTGTTGATTTATATAGCTTGTTCAGGTCATTTTAGGCTTTGCGTATATACGTGAGATATTTTCCTCGTGTATAAACGATTGACTCTCATCGTGTCTACGCTCTAGCGTATTTTGGGAAGCGGGACGTGACAATTTGGGTCAGGATATTAAGCTGAGCCATTATGTCAGCGAGTGTCGCGCAAGTTGGGAATCCATAGGGGTGGTGTGAGATTCACTAGACTGTCCTACAAGATAAGATTTACACATACGAATTGGCATACACAAAGGAAGCCCTAATTGAAGATGGGAAGACAACTATAAACTAGATACTTGCACTTTTTATCAAATAAAATTTAAATGCAAGCAACAAAATTTTTCTAGCAAATGCCTAAGTAATGCAAGTCCTCTCTTAACTAGGGTGCCATTGGATCGGATACAGATCAGATATTATCTTTACCATATCCGTATCCGCACCCATCTTTCGGATACGAATACGGATATGGATATTGACGGATGTGAAAAAATAATATCTGTATATGCTAAAATCGGATATCGGATATGGATCGAATATTAGCGGATCGAATGCGGATACTAACTGGATAATGTAAAAATGTATACGGTTAAGGATAAACTAAATAGATATACTTATATTACTTTTTATCTCATATACAACAATATTAAATGTGATACATATTATAATATTATTGTGCACATATCAATGCTTTCAACGTATTTATTGTCATTCGGCTTCTATAGCAATGGATTATATGACCTCCGGTGCTAAATGTCGATTCGGATGCCATGATTTATGTCAAAATACTCAAAATATCTCGTGCTACTCTTGCAAGAATCGGGTATTTTTTACTATTACTTTTTCACCAACTCAAATATCAAAATCTATTGCCTCATTTCATTGAAGAATAGTCATTTTCATATGGATATCATTATCAAGCACCCAACTTTCGAATATCAAATCAAATATGGATAGGATAGTGCTTTTACCATATCTGTATCCGCACCTAACTTTTGGATACGGATACGGATATGAATATTGACGAATGTAAAAAAATGATATTCGTATCTGATTTAGAGGCGGATTCAGATGCAGATATCCGCGGATAATCCGCATCCGGTGGCACCCCTACTCTTAACACCAAATTGATGTGAAATGTGTTTGTTTAATAAGAAGCCAGTGAAAACACTAAAAAGCTATGCCTCATCAATACGCTAAGATCTCCAGTTATGACAGATTAAAACTAATAAAGCTAGCATATGAATTTAGCAAAAAAAATGCATGCACAAGCTAAGCAATTTCAATCTTGAACAAGTAAAGATAATATCTACATTATGCAAGAAAATCGTATCTTCATTATGCAAGAAAATCTTATAATCAATATCCAGACTAATGAGTCACAAGTTGCAGGTGCACACAATCTGACCAATATGTGAACAACAGTAAGGCAGATAAAATCCTAGAGACTAATTATCATGACTCTACAATTAAATGACCGTGATCAGGAAACTCACATACTTGTTTCGATGGAAAAATGTGAAGTAAAATTCTTATTAATTGCAAAAAAAATTACAACAGATACAATCCGATTACAAAAGAGGGAGGATATTTGAATATCTCCTTTGTTTAAAGCTTGGTTCTTCGTGTGACGATGGAGACTGAATCTCGTTCTATGTTGACCGGCCGAACGACAAGCTTCTTTTGGACCGTTTTAAAGCATACAAAATAACTCCACTTATACACAGTAAATGTTAGAGTTCTTTTGAAGAAGAAATTTCTTTCTCTCTCTTTGAATGCTCAAAGTTTTTTGAACTTCGTAGCTGTTTTGCTCCTAAAAAAAGCAAAGCCCCCATGTTCAATAACTTTCATAGCTATTTATAGAGATATTCAGGGTAAAATTGTCCCCCTAGAATTCGTCCATAATGGAGATTAACTCTCCATATTACATAGGTGTTAATTGACCCAGTAATGGACAATTACAACAGAAACGCGACCTTCGCGGGTTCTTTTCTGTTGTTGAAACGTGGAGCTCACAGGCATGGTTCACAGTCGTGGTCTCAGCCGCCGACTCGGCGGGCATTGAGATGGATCGGTCTCGGCAACTCGGATCGGTCTCGGACGATACGCGCAAAACGCTACATAGAAAGCTCAAAAAATTCTGAAAAATCACGACAAATCTTAAAAAATATGTACATCTACATTCATGTATCACATGTCTAAAACATATCACGTAGCACACTAAACATAAAGTGAAAACATAAATACACGCGACGTTGGTAGAAGCATATCCAATATACATGCACAGTATAGTAAATTGCACAAAATGCATTAATAAATACATGCTAATGTAGTTATTTTCACATTAAATTGCGATGAAGTACAAATCATCATAATCATCTCTGCGGTAAGTACATAAACCGATACTAGTGCTCATATATCTCTCAAGTTGTGATCTGTAGTCATGCACATATGTCACACCATAATGTTGGCATGATGTCAAACTCAACATTTGCATATGACTTCAAGATTATAAGTTCCTCTATCAGCACTATTGTTGCCCTCATTATTGTCATCATCACCACTGCTGCCATCATTGTCATCATTATTATCACCATCATCACTACTAGAACTGGATAAAATCCTCACATCTTTACCACCACCATCATCATCTGCTTCTCTTATACCTCGGATGGGGAAGAGGGGGGAGAGATCAGAAACATGAGAGAGATGAGGGGGAAGGGAAAGAGACAGAGAGAGACGGGAGATGGAAAGGGAGAGAAAGAGAGCAGTGAGAGAGGGAGGGGGAGAGATAGAAACAGAGGGAGGGGGAGGGAAAGAGAGAGAGACGGGAGATGGAGAGGGGGAAGAGGGAGGGGGAGAGAAACAGAGGGAGGGAGGGAGAGGGAGAGAGGAACATCACCTGGGGCTGGGGAGGAGCGGCCGCGGCGATCGGGCGACGACGGAGTCCAGATCTGAGCGGCGACGATCGGGTAACGTCGGCGATCTTCAGATCTGAGCGAGAGAGGTAAGTTTTCTTTTTCTTTTTCTTTTTCTTTTATTCTTTATAACCGTTCGTCACGGGTAAATATACGTTTTGAGCCGACTCGGCCGAGAATCGGGGTCGACTCGGCCGAGTCACGACCGATTCGGTCGTGAATCAGCCGAGTCGACCGAGTCAACTCCGATTCTCGGCCGAGTCGGTCTCCTCTGAGTTGAGTCGCCCGACTCGTGACTCGGACTCGTCTCGGAGCGGGCCGAGACGGATACAACTCGGCAGACTCGTCTTCGACTCGGCCGAGTCTTGGAACCATGCTCACAGGCTCACGTTTGAGTTGAGACGCGGAGTTGACTGAGGTCCGTGTTTGAGTTGGAACGTGGAGTTATCTGAGGTCAGCGTTTGAGTTAGAACGCGACTCTGGCTGAGATTCGTGTTTGAGTTGGAACGCGACTCTGGTTAAGATTTGCGTTTGAATTGGAACGCGACTCTGGCTGAGATTCGCGTTTGAGTTGGAATACGACTCTGGTTGAGATCTGCGTTTTAAAGAAAAACGTTGGACAAACTCAGGTCCGCGTTTACCATTAGACGCGAGGTTCGCATTTGAGCTGAAACGTGACCTTCGCGCTGGTCTACAATACTGAGAATCATATTTGACCTAGTGTCCGACTGATTTCTATTTGGATGCATAGGGTTGTCTCCCACTACTTCCAAGGCTTTAAAAATGGCTATAATCGAGCTCCGGACGGCTGAAAAATAACTCAAAGAACTCAAACGGGTCTGAATCTGCAACCGGATCGGGTCTGAGTTATTGTTGGGTTGGGTCGGGTTCTGCAAACGTAGAGGGTCAGGTAGAACGGGTTGAATCCGTGTCGGGTTTGAGGATTCAAATCCAAATCTGCTTGCTGGATGGATATGGGTTGAGGCATACTTAGCGGGTCAAGCTCGAGTTGTTACTGGCACGGGTGAGTGGTGGTGGGGTCGAAGAACAGTACCGCAGGAGACGGCGAGGGTGGTCCGATGTAAAGGAGACTTCAGCAAAGCTCTGCAGAGTCGGGGAATGACCGACAAAGCTTGTTAGAGACAGGAAAAGACTGCGAGCCGCTGTAATGACCGGAAGGGACTCAGAGGCAAAGAGGGGTTGTCGAGGGTTGAGGAGGCAAGGGCTAAGGCGTAAGGGCTACAGGCGAGAGGGAGAGGAGGGGAGACGATGGCGGCGGGACTGCGTGCGAGGGGGACGGGGCGACGACAATGGACAGGGGGAAGGAGAAGGCGTGGCAACGGCTGGGAGAGAGGACGCAGGCGCGAGCAAGGGAAGAGAGGAAGAGGGTGGCACGGTTGGGGAGAGGGTGGCACGGCGGGGAGAGAGGAGAGCGTGGGCGCTACTAGGGTTTTAGGTAGAGAGAGGTGGGAGATGATGAACAGTGCGATTTGGCGAATTTTTTGAGGATTTTTCAACAAATTTTGAACAGAATTTTCTTTTTGGGATAGGGCTAGTTAAGGACTATGTAGCACGGATACTTCTATCACGGAGCAGTGCCGTGTCCGACACGCGTGTCAGACACACATGCGTGTATTTTTAAGAATTTGTCATGTGTCCACGTATCGTGTCCATTTCAACGCGTGTCGGACACACATGTCGTGTGCATTTTTAAGAATTTGTCATGTGTCCATGTGTCGTGTCATTTCAACGTTGCCATATCCGTGCAACATAAGTTAGGGATTTTAGGGTTTACCCTCCTAGACTAAGATTCCTTGGGGTTTCACATACCAGAAGGGAGTTTGAAAGAGAATAAAATCACTTAATTGTTAAAAATAATTTTGCATTCGTTCCTTTATTAACTAGAGAACGGGCTTTAAATAGGTTTTACAAAAATAAGAAAGTTCTCACAACTAATATGAGACTAATACTAAACAAAAAAAAAATCACTCAAATAAATAAAAGACTACAATAAGACTCGATCGAACCACATAGATGTGATGCGTCTCATCCTTCTACGCTAATATAGGCGCCCAGAGTGTGACTGAATTTCCACATCAATAACATACATTATCATCAACTCTACCAACTCGTAAAATTCTTTTAGTGCAAAGGTTAGCTTCACTTTAAGAGAAAAGATCAGCTTTTAACACATAATTACATTTAGAAATCTCAATAAGCACAAATGGCTAATTAGCATAAATGGGGACTGAGGCTTGGCTCAGTGGTGAGGGATGGAGTTGGGTTATCGAAAGTCCCAGGTAAAAACCGGCTATGGACTTAATTCCAAAAAGAAAGCGCGCGCACACAACTGAGAATGCATATAATGCAGTTAGACAGGCTTAGCAGCTTGAGGAATCTATCCTTACTGTCCAGTTCAGATTCATTAAAAAGTAGTAAATAGATCATACAAAAGTTTGTGAAGGAACCAACAATATGGAAACAATCAATACCTTCAGCTCATCTGGAGTCATGGTGAGAAGAGCAATGGATCTAATTCTCTGTTCAGCAAACGTCTAGCCAATAATGGATTGCTCTGCATGAATTAACAGATGCCAACAAAATCAGCTTTTTCATGTGTCAGATATTTTTATAATTAAATATTTGAGGCACGCAGAAAATAATTTCATCCCAAAGATAAACTAAACATCTACCACATAAGGATTGCTACGAGTTTAAAATTAAAAAGGAAAAAAAAACTAAAAGATGGTAAAGATAACAAGATATTGATGGATCAGATTTACATCTATAACTTTTTCTTTGCTATTCGTATTCCCTCCCATTTTGTTGGTGGTACATCCCTCTCCTCCCCATGTTCCCTTTGTTATGATTATCAGAACAGTCTGTACACACTTTTTGTAGAATTATGTCAAGTAGTCAGGTGAATATGAAATGGTTTACTATGGAATTATTGAATCATGCTTCTTTTTCTTCCCCAATCTCTATCACTCGCTTTAACAATGTCTCATCGCATCTGCTTTGACTTCAACTAAAGCATTGGTATCCCCATGCGTTCTACAAGTACCAACATTATTCAGATAATGCAGTTTTATGATCATTCTTAAAATTTGATAGACAACTGCAATAATATAATCAGAACTTTGTAACTGATAAGATGAAGTGGTCCTGCAATATGTTAGCAAGCCTAGCAACATGATTTGACTTTGCATCTTCTAAAATATCACCTACCTTTTACACTATTTCATGCAGTATAATGCAATATGAATCAAGTAATACTGCCAGAAAAAATGTTTTGGATGAAAGAAGAAAAAATTGGTATCAAAATATGACTAATTTTCTGAATGTAAGAAGTTTTTTAAGAATTATCTTATGGGAAATAGGTCTAAAATCACATTTCCTCCAACTTTTTTATGCAGAAACCACTTCAACGATCTTCTAGACTTACCAGAGTGACAAGAACATCACCAATACCATCACCCTTAGTATTCCTTTACCAGAGTGACAAGAACATCACCAATACCATCACCCTTAGTATTCCTCACCAGTATTACTCGCTTCATGCACTTCTTCTTGCAGATTTTGACCCTCAAAGTTTGCAATGTACACATATTCTCCTTCATCTTCAGCAAGGTTAACTCAAACAGCATTTTTTTGTGCATGGTCATCAGCATAATGTCCAATTTCTGAAGATCTTAAGCACTTGAAGATGTCTTACCATTCTGAGTATTTTGCACTTCCACCCGCTCTCATGATAGTAGCATTGCCCTGGTTGTTGGAATACATACCAGTTAAACGACAACCACCATGATTGATTAACCAATACTGTTAAAGTCTTTGATTATTATAGTTACCTATTAGGAATCATATTGTATTTATCATATTAAGAGTCATGTTTCTATGTGCTACTAGAAGTAATGTTTCTATGTATTATTAAAAGTCCTACTCATATTATGAGAAGTAATTATATTAAGATCAGAGAATTTTTTGTCATGTAATTGTGAAGCCTACATATTTGGGCATTGCCCATATCAATAATATATGAATATCTCTTCTTCTAAAATTTTGACATGGTACTCAAGCCTACAGTAGGTCACGCTCATGTAGCGCGCGCCTAGCGCCGGGCCATGTTCCGCCTTCCGCTTTCTACTTCAGATTTACTCCTATTGTGCCGCACTCTCTCTATTAATTTGTTGCCATGTATCATCTACCTGCTGTCACTGCTCATTCTTATTGTTACTACTGCCACCTATTCTTGTTGTTGCTGTTATCGAATAATCAACAACATTTACATCTATTCTCACTGCTATTGCTACATGTGCCACTGCCTGCTCATATATGAGAAGTAATATATTAGGATCAGAGATTTTTTTTGTCATGTAATTGTGAAGCCTCTATATTTGGGGCATTGCCATATCAATAATGCATGAATCTCTTCTTCTAAAATTTTGACATAGTATGAGAGCAACTAATCGTTGTTCACTGCGCCGCCTCAAGCTTACACTTGGTCACGCTCATGCAGCGCGCACCTAGCGCCGGGCCATATTCTGCCTTCCTCTTTCTACTTAGGATCTGCTCCTATTGTATCGCACTCTCTCTATCAACTCTGTTGTCATGTATCATCTACCTGTTGTTGCTACTCATTCTTATTGTTACTGCTACTTGTTCTTGTTGCTGATGTTATCACCTAATCAACAACATTTGCATCTATTCCCACTGCTATTGCTACCTGTGCCACTACCTACTCTTATCGATTAACTCTGCGAACCACAATCGTCTCCTTCTTTCTTATGGAGTTTGATGATCTCTTAAAACCTCTTTTGCTACTGAGTTTGAAGATCTCCCAAGACCTCTCTACAGGGTTTGAGGATCTCACATAATCTCTACTTTTACTAAGTTTGAGTATTTCTAAAATCTTAATTCTATTCAAGGAGACGAATATGATCTTTTATGTAGTTTTTGTCCAAGTGTATGGTTCGACTCGAATTCAGTTCATTTCTATTTGCAACTTCAGTATGAACATCATTACTTCAGCAGATTTGCATCAACATTAGAAATTTCACTTATTTTTTGTTTAGAAAAATTTTGTTTAGGAGATATTTACTAGTCCTGTAATAAGCTGGACATGATTGACATCTACGCTCCAGCTTGAGGGAGAGTGTTAAAATTTTGGTTACAATAGTTTCTTATTAGGAGTCATATTATAGTTACCATATTAAGAATCATGTTTCTATATGCTACTAGGAATCACATTTTTATATGTTGTTAAGAGTCCTACACATATTATGAGAAGTAACTATATTATGATTAGAGGTTTTTTTATCATGTAATTGTGATGCCTACATATTTGGGGCATTGCCCACATCAATAATATATGAAAATCTCTTCTAAAATTCTGACAGATACATTATTACAATCTGTTTTTAGAGAAACCAATAGCCCATTTAGAGATATATAGATGTTGGAATCTTGCTTTAATTGCCAAAAGCAAATACCGTTACTGTACTACTTCATCCTTTAATTTTTCAGAATTGGATACTTTTGTTAAAAGTTCCTTGATAGAACTCATATATTCTCTTACTGACTTCTCAACTTATATATTCTCTTACTGACTTCTCTGGTTGCTGCAGACTTTGCAAACTCTGATATAAAGTTCATTATTGAGGAAAATATTGAGCCTCTAACTTCTTGTTTATCTTTTCCCATCGTTCATCATTGTTTTTCCCATTGATATCAAGATCATTTTGGTACTGTTTTCATAACAGAAGTTAGGCTCTCAGCTTTGCTCCTGCAAATTTAACTCTGCTCTTCAGGCATTTTCCATGATAGCTTCTAATGCTATCCATTCAATTAGAACTCTTCCAGCTAAATATCCGGTCAAATTCCAAAATCTGAATTTAGAAACTATACACTTAAGATATTTTGTAGAGCATGCATACGTATTCAGTCTTCCTATTTTCGAACTTCTCATTTCTTTATATAGGGCTTCTCAAACCTGACCTCACTTTACAGCTAGAACTGTAACTTATGTTATCAGATAGCTTACTAGGTTAACTTTCACTTCTATAACTTGATTGGAGCCTTAATGATTCCCATCTCCATTACTTGTGAAACCAAATCTTTAATATATTGGACCTGATCCTGTAGATCACTGTTCATAAACATATTTTACTATATTATTCTGCATCTTTGTGCACAATTTCCTCTTCCACTACTAGCAATAATTGATTTAGCTCCAGCACTAATAACAACAAAAGCACATAAATAAAAGTGAAGATGATATGTTATCAATTCAATGAAACTAGTATATGAAATTATGTAGATTCCACTCAAGCGAACTAAAATATTCAGGACAACATGAAGCACAAAAACCTTCACCCATAACGGAATTTTGACTTTACCCAACTTAACAGACCTTCATTAGATATAAAAAGATAACTGATCTATGACAAAACCTACATCAATTTAAAAGGGAAAATAGCAACTAGATGCTAGCCTCTTGCATTAAATGCTGCAATGGAGGAATCCAGAGGGCCTGTGGGATTGAGTCCTCAAATCAAAGAATAGATCAAACTCCAGCTGTCATTGATCTTCAGTTCAATTAGGGGTCCATTCGGAGTGTATACAAAATGGGTGTAGATATTCCATACTTGTGTTTTTTTCTCTTTTAGTGGATATAGATTTTATTGAAATGTAGAACTCAATGATATTTGGTAAAAACGAATTGAATTGGATCAATATCCTTATTGACCGAACACTAGTTGGACATTACAAATGAACCAAAAACTTGAGAAAAACAAGTTAGACCCTAGATAATATTTTATTACATGAAAATGTTAAAACTCAAGGTTGTCTTCGCTTGAATTGTTTCTTAAACAAGATGAAATATTATGCAATATTGTATTAATCAAGCCGAGCGAAGCGAGGTTTCTCCTGTGACTCCTTCGACTTTGTCCGTCCGTCTGTCCCCCAAAAAGAGAGAGCCAGAGAAAAAGCCAGAGAGAGAAGCCCTCTCCCCTCTTCCCGCAGCCCTCCCCTCTCCCCTCTTCCCCTCCTTCTACCTCCCCTCTTCCCCCTCTCTTCTCTTCGCCGCTCGATTTCATCGCCAAGCAGTAATCTAGTAAATCTATATATGGACATGTTTGGCATATATTTGAATATGTATTCAGATATCTTAGATAGTTTGCCACTACAATATTTGTATCCTTTTCTTTTGGGTCTTGTAGACATACCCCGTAAAGGCTTGCTTGTTTCGATATAAACCCCAAAAGTTATTTGTATTTGATACACGCCCCAAAAATCTTTAAATTATTCCATATGCACCCCAAAATGATTTAAAACCAGCAATATAGAGGATAGAAAAAAGAAAGAAGGTATTTAGTCAATTTCAATTGTATTTGAAATAACTTAAAGGTATTAAGGAGGTATAAAATACAAAGATTTCTGGGGATAATATCAAAATAAGCAAGATTTTGGAGTGTATATAAAAACCCATTTTTTACCAAAGATTGTAGCTTGAACTTGAACTTGGATCTCCCATAACCCAACCCCACCATATTACCATGGAGGTGAGCCTTAGTGTTATATTCATATCCATATTTTTTATAGGCAGATTTCGGATACCCATACTTATCATGGGATTGGACATGGACCAAAGTATTCATATTTATCAGCGCCCTAAGTTCTGTTTCAACCTTTCTTCAAGAAAAGATCTTCTCACAAGACAATCCAACCCTCTAATATAGATAGAATATTTTATACTTTGAATCCCTCCAAAAGACTAGATCATAGTACCTGTTATATGAACACATGATACATATACATTGAGTGTCAAATATCAATTCCATTAGAAGTACGCTTAGCTTGAGAATGAGAAGCAACTCTGCACAACAAACAAAAGCACAAAAACAGGCCTTAAAAGACTGAAAAAACTTTAGCTCAAGAGGGTTAGCTAACGGTGGATCCGTTTATTCTAGCATTCATTTTATAAACTAGGCCCTTCTAAAGTGTGGGAAAACTCCTCTCTTGTTCCATATCATTCTTTGTGTCATTTCTCTGTCCTTCCTTTTCTTGTTTCCTGCCATTACCCTTCTGTTTTATGCTATTTTTTGAGACATCCTCCCTCCCCTTCCTTTTTGTTTTCTTCAAAGGATCATATTTGATTTAAGCTGTGAAAGGAAGCAAGTACATGCTCACCTTAGCTTTCAGAAAAAGGTTTTTTGTCTAACCTATGCATCAGTGCCATTTCTTCAGATTACTTGAGAAAGTTTAAGTCATACATAAATTTACTTGCAGTTGCAGTGCTCTAAATGGCGGCCATAGCGGCTATATCAGCCGGAAAAAATTTATCGGAGATGGGGATATATCGGAAATATATCGGGGATATTTTCAAAATCAGATGTCAAAATCGGACTTTAAATATACATATCTTTTTATCTTAAATCGCATCTCAATAAGACAATACATGCATAAATTATATAATGCTATATAAAACATCATATTTATATGTTTAAGATATACTTACCACGACAACTTGCATTAAGCCTATGAATCTATAGTCGCTATCCAAGTGTAAAATCTTCACAAATGTCACATTGTCACATCGCTTAATTACCCAAATGTCTAACCTAGAAATTGGGTGTAAAATGCTATATCGGGTTCAAACTCGCTGAAATTGCGGCCGATATATCAGGTCCAAGCTGATTTATCAGCGATTTTGGGTGAAAAACACTATATCAGTTGGATGTGCCAAATCGTTGCGGCTGGGTGCCATAAACGCAATATCGGCGCAATATCAGGGTTATTTAGAACATTGTGCAGTTGCAGACATATATGTGCATAACTTTAGAATGAATTACAGAAAACTCAATGTTTTGAAGACTATAAGACTTCATGATGAGGACATCTCTCCAGGATTGCGATTCTACATCGCACTCTTTCAGTTTGGTTCTATTAGAGTTTGGAGATTCAAGCTATATTGGGCTGATTATCTTAGTTATTTGCTTTTAATTGTAATATTTATTTATTTATTTTTGGTAGTTTATTTTAGTCTCATATCGTTGTGATGGGATATCTCCTTTGATGTAGGCCTATTTAAGACCAAGACTGGTATTGAATTTGACAGTTTTTAGATGAATTAAAATTGTATTGAAAGCTTTGTAGCATGTGTGCTTGAGTGAGAAACCCTAGGGAGAGAATCTCTATTGTGTTGGTTCCTAATCATTTTAGTATCAGAGCTCAAATCCTGAATTCTTTCAAACAAAAAAAATCCACAAAATTCTCCACCTCAAAAATAAAATAAAACAATCACCCCAGCGTCCTCACGCACCATCAGTCTCTCTCCAAACCTAATCTCAAAAGGACATTGTGTTCATAGGAAACACGAGCAATGATTCTGAGGATGATACGGGACCGAGGAGGTTCTTAACACTATTAGGCGTGTTGCTATCGTCCGATGTACCCTCGCTCAACCTAAAAATACGGTTGACTGGCGAAGAACCTCGATCTTCCACACGGGGATAAAGATTGCTGAAACAATTATAAAATCATTGTTGATAATAAAAGTTGCATAAATGTTGTGTCATTCAGTCACGGTTCAAAGTCTCAGTCTCGGCCGCCGACTCGGCCGGCACCGAGACGGATCGGTCTCGGCGACTCGGATAAGACTCGGGCGATACGCAAAAAACGCTACATAGAGCGCCAAAAAAATTATGAAAAAATCATGACAAATCATAAAAAAATGTAAACATCCAAATTCATGCATCACATATTCAAAACATATCACCTAACACTCAAAACATAACGTGAAAGCATAAATACAAGCGTCGTCGGTAGAAAAATATCAAAATACATGCATAATATAGTAAATTGCACAAATAATTCATAAGTAACTGCTAATATAGTCATTTCCACATTGAATTACGAGGAGGCTCCAAATCATCATTATCATCTGGCCCGCGATAAGTATAGAAACCAGGCATATAGTTTCCATAAGGATAATGATATGTTTGTGGTGAGATCCTGTAGGCTGAGATGATTGGCCAGAGGATCCACTATCAGAGTAATATGGCGGTAGGGGTTGTGCAATATCAGCTCCATGGTGATAATACCCAAAACCTCGATATTCAGTGCTGCTAGTAGAGTATTCACCAGTGCTAGAATAATCAGTGCCAGAATATTGGCCAGATGTCAAACCCAACCCCTGTAAATGGCCTTCAAGACTATGATGACCATGTGAGTAGTTATCATGTCCACTCGAATAATCATCGCTAGAACTGAATTCGACCAACCGATCCAAATGCCTACGCTGCTGTGAAATCCCCGCCCGGCCTCCATGATCTGTATCTTGTGTGGCATAATATTGTGAATCCCATGTTAAAGCATCATCTCGTTGGCTTCCACCAACACCATGAGTCTCTTCAACATTACCACCATCACCACCATCACTGCCGCCATCACCCTCACCACCATCACCCTCACCACCATCATCGCCACCACCATCACCGCTGTCATCATCACCGCCATCACCATCATCACCGCCACTTTCGTCAGTATGACGAATACCTTCATCTAACCAACCTAAGTCATCTGGTGGTAACATCGGCTGTTCTCGCTCACGAATCCACTCATCCAAAATATCATCATCATTGAAAATATTGTTCAGATCAATTGGTTGTAATAATCATCAGTGTCGCTTTTGCATGTCAAGTTTCTTACTCGCAACCGCATATTGTAATGCACATATACTAGTTTATGCAACTTTTTCATTGCCAACCGGTTGCGCAGTTTTGTATGAATTAGCGACCACGTGCTCCAATTTCTTTCACAACCCGATGAAGAACATGTTTGGCTTAAGACTTTGATGGCAATTTTCTGCAGATTGGGAGCTTCTTCGCCATAATTAATCCACCAATCAGCTGGAAGAGATTGTTGCACTGCTCTTCTAGTTAGTGAGCTTCCAAATTCTCCAACTCCATCCACAAATAATTTTATCTGTGAGAATACACATCACAAGTGTTAATATTTGCATAACATTATATCGATGAAATAAATAATTATTATTACCTCATTAATAGCTCTTGCTTGTTTAGTCAAATCTGGCTCCAATCTTTTAATGACCTCCTTTAATCCATATCTCACTTCTGGATGTGTAGAAAAGTTTTTTGAATATTGGAGTGCTGGATTTAAAAAATATGCTGCAATAATGTAAGCAAACGATTGTTATGATATGACAGTTTCAATTTCTAGTCAACAAATATGATTTCTAGGCAAATGAATTACCAGCAACATGCAAGTGTCTATGCAATTGTCCCTCCCATCTTCTATCAATGATGTCCCAGTACTTCTTCCAGTTCTTATTTGAGGCCTTTATAGCCAATTTTGCTCTATCCATAGCTTCATATATAATAGATAGTGTAGGTTTCTTGTCCTGGTCCACTATCTTCAAGACTCTAACAAGAGGATCCATAATGTTTTGGACCTCTCTTGCCTTCTTCCAAAACCGGTCAGTCAGAATGAGATTAGCAACCTTATCTCGCACACTTCTTCTACTCCTTTCCTTGTTGAATTCACGTCATTCGGTAGTCGTGCACATTCTTTTCAAATCTTGCTCATAGCGAATAAGGCTTTCAATAGAAATAAACTCGGTGGCAAACCGTGTTATACCTGGTCTCAACAATCTCTATCTTTGGTATATAGCTTCATTAAATTCACCACTTTGAGGCTATTGTAATGAATGATGTGATCACCTTAGCATCATCCAATGTCTCCTTGACTGATTTCAAAGAGCCAATATCTTCAAGCATCAAATCAATGCAATGTGCTGCACAGGGAGACCAAAACAAATGTTTTCTCTTCTCCATCAACATGTGACCAGCTGCTTTGAAACTTGCCTCATTATCTGTTACAACCTGCACGATATTTTCTTCGCCAACTTCATCAACAACTTTATCCATTAGCGAGAATATAAACTCAGCAGTCTTCGAAATATTAGTGGTATCAACAGAAGTATGGTAGATCATGCTTCTATCACAATAAATCATGAAATTAACAATAGGCTTTCTATTATGAGAACTCCATCCATCACACATGATCGTGCAACTATACTGCGGCCATTTTGTTTTTATTGAAGCAATATATACTCCAATTTCTTTCACTTCCTCCTCTAAATAGAGATTGCCAATCTGGTACCCTGTAGGGCCTTTTACACCTGGACCTGCCTCCGCAATAGTATTAATCATGGCTTGGTAGTAAGGACCACTATCAGCTGCATTGAATGGTATTACATTGTAGTGAAAGAACTTCGCCACGGATTTCCCAACTTTTTTCATATTCTCAGTTGAGAACATGCTTTTGATTGATTTCTATTTTGTTGGGAACATGTAAGGATCAATACCACGAGCTGGAATTTCAGCTTCTCTCATAGTCATACTCCGACGCAATCCACGGTTACTCCCTGATCCTGAAGGCTGTGAACTACTGCCACCAATATCAACTCCTGCCGATCTCCAAGCCATTTCACGACTTTCTTTCATGGCTTGTTTCAGTTGTCTTCTTTCAACTCCTTCTAAACCACCAACTTCTTCAATTTCATTATCAGAATCTTCTTCGGTCACCTCATAGAAATCTTCCTCACTTAAAGATCTCATAAGTCGGTCTTTTTTAGATTTAATGGCCGCTCTTTCTTTGCTACCTTCAGAAAGATGTCTCATTATTTGAGATATCTCTTTTGATACTCGCAAGCATCCTTCCACCTGACCGGGTACATGTGCTATATGCTGCTTCAATCTAGTGATACCACCATGGACTTGTTTCCCACAATAATTGCACTTCACAAGTTTTCTACTTCCACCAACAGGGGTACCATGTTCCCATCCAATATCGCGTTGCTTTGGAGCCATACTGAAATTTAAAAAAATTATATGTTAAATTAAATTAAAACTAAAATTAACTAAATTAAAAAACATTAAATTAAACTCAATTAAATGAAACTACATTAAATTAAACTAAACTAGTTTATACTAGATTAAGCAACACTAACTTAATTACCTAACTTCAATAAAATTATTAAATTACCTAACTTAATTACAAAACTTTATTAAATTAATTAACCTAAATTAAGTTAACTAAACTAATTTAAATTAAATTCAATTCAATTAAATGAAACTACATTAAATTAAACTAAACTAGTTTATGCTAGATTAACCTACACTAACTTAATTACCTAACTTCAATAAATTATTAAATTACCTAACGTAATTACAAATTTTATTAGATTAAATTAACCTAAATTAAGTTAAATTAACTTTACCTAAACTAAACTAAATTAAATGACATTAAATGCAAATTAATTAAAAAGAGAGAGGAACAGAGAGAGGGAGAGAGACGGAGACAGAGGAGAGAGAGGGAACACAGTGGAGGAGAGAGAGAGACGGAGAGAGAGAGAGGACAGAGAGAGAGACAAGAGAGACTGACAGGGAGAGGGAGAGAGAGACAGAGAGGGGGAGAGAGACTGAGAGGGAGAGGGAGAGAGAGACAGAGAGAGAGAGAGATACAGAGAGAGAGATACAGAGATACAGAGAGAGAGAGAATCCGACATAGAGAGAGAGATACAGAGTGAGAGAGAGAGATTCCGACAGAGAGAGAGATACAGAGTGAGAGAGAAATACAGAGGGAGAGAGAGAGAGAGATAGCCACCGACAGAGAGAGAGAGACAGAGAGACAGAGACAGAGAGAGTCGCTGCGGAGAGAGAGAGCCGGGAGAGAGTCGCTGCGGAGAGGGGAGAGAGAGAGAGGAGAGCGCGCGCCGCTGCGGGGGAGAGAGACAGAGAAAGAGAGGGAGAGAGGCACAGAGAGAGGGAGAGAGAGAGAGAATGAGAGGGAGAGAGGGGAGGACATACCTGCAGGCGACGGCGACGGCTACGGCGGGGGACGGCGACGGCGTCGCAGGGGGAACGACGAGCGCGCGAGAGAGAGAGAGAGAGATCTGATCTGATCTCTCTCTCTCCCTCATCGCGTCTTTAAGGGCGCAGTCACGGGTCGCCGAGTCGGCCCGACTCGGGTGACTCGGCCGAGTCGTGAACGACTCGGCCGAGTCGGCCGAGTCGCCCGAGTCGGGTCCGAGTCGGACCCGATCCGGGCCGACTCGGCGATACATACCTGACTCGGGCAGCCGAGTTGGACCGGAGGGGGCCGAGTCGGATACGACTCGGCCGAGTCGTATCCGACTCGGCCGAGATTTTGATCTATGCATTCAGTTTGATTTCGAAGATAGGGTTGAAGATAGTTCCTCACACTAGCCCATACAAAGTTGTCTGAGTTAACGCAGCATCGATGAAGGTGAATGAAAGATGTCTTGTACCTGGGCAATTTGCCACATACAAAAATAAAATTTGATGCGATGTGATAACCATGGATGCAGGACATGTAATTCTTGGTCTGCCTTAGTTGTTTGATATGGACGTAACCTTGTGGGGAAAGTCTAACATTTGTTACCTTCAATCATGAAGGGCAACGGATCAAACTCATTTCAAGTCACCAAAATCCAAACAAGACGAGAAAAGGTCAGGATAAAAAGAAAGGAGAACCTCAACTTAATCGGCCCTAAAAAATTTAAAAGGAAGTAATTACTGGGACACAAATCATCATTTTGGTTGCTCGAGAAGTCGCGAAAAAAATCTCATGAGATGATTCTTCCTGCAGTGGCCCCTATTATCACAGATTTTGTTGATGTGTTTTTCAAAGACCTCCCGATCAATTGCCACCGATGCGGAACATTCAACATGCTATTGATTTAGTACTGGGAGCCACTCTACTCAACTTGCCACACTATCGGATGAACTCGATGGAGCATGTCGAATTACAAAGGCAAGTTGAAGAGTTGTTGAGTAGGAGATTCATATGAGAGAGTTTAAACCCTTGAGCGGTCCCCGCATTATTGAAGCTAAAGAAAGATGAAACATGGCGAATGTGTGTGGATAGCCGTACTATCAATAGAATAACGGTAAAATACAATTTTTCAATTCCAGGCTGGATGATATGCTTGACATGATGTCCGATGCCACTATCTTTTCAAAAATAGATTTGAAGAGTGGTTAACACCAAATTCAAATTCGCACGGGGATGAATAAAAAACAACATTTAAGATGAAAGATGGGTTGCATGAGTGGATGGTTATACTGTTTGGCCTGTCTAATGCTCCAAGCACCTTTATGAGAGTGATGACACAAGTATTATGACCCTTTATTGAAAATTTGTAGTCTTATATTTTGATGACATCCTCGTTTATAGCAAATCAACGGAGCAACATTTGGACCATCTCTCGTAGGTCTGTGTGGTTTTAAGAAAGAAAAGTTTATATGCAAACCCTAAGAAATGGACCTTTCTTACAGACCAAGTCATATTCATAAGAGTTGTTTCTTTACAAGATGTCTCTGCAAATCCCGATAAAATTAAGGCTATTATGGAATGGCCAGAGCCATGCAACATTCGAGAAGTGAGAAGTTTTTATGGATTAGCCACTTTCTACAGGCGATTTATTCAAATTTTAGTATCATCATGGCCTCAATTATCGACTGTCTGAAATAAAAAGAATTCAGATGGACTATAACTACTGCTAAGGCATTTCGGGAAATCAAGTAGAGGATGACGGAAGCTCCTGTTATGAGACTTTCAGATTTCACGAAAGCTTTTGAAATCATTTGTGACACCTCAGGCATTAGAATAGGTGGTGTTTTTAGTCCAGAAAAGCACTATGTTGCCTATTTTAGCAAAAAATAAATGATACTCGGTAACGGTATTCCACCTATGATAAGGAGTTCTATACGATAGTCCAAGCTTTGTGTTACTGGCGCCGTTACTTATTGCCGCAAGAATTCATTATTTATTCAGATCATGAAGCCCTTAAATACCTCAACTCTCAAAAGAAACTGAATCCGAGGCATGTAGGTGGGTAGAGTTCCTTCAAGATTACACCTATGTCCTCAAGCATAAGGCCGAGGTTGAAAATGGGATCGATGATTCACTTAGTTTTCGCCGCGCCTTACTTTTTGTCATGAGCACTGAAGTGGTTGGTTTTGAGAAAATCAAAGACACTTATGAGTCATGTCCTGATTTTGGAAATATATACAGTGTCTTGAGGGATAGTTTGACTCATGAGGCTGATAATTCTCTCTTGCAAGATGGGTATCTGTTCCGCTCTCGTAAGTTACAAGACTTGTTGGTCAATGTCGCACATGTCAACTCGCCAAGCAACGGAAACAAAACACTGGCCTCTATACTCCCCTTCCAGTTCCAAATTTCCCTTGGCAAGATGTCAGTATGAATTTCGTGCTAGGTCTACCAAGAACAACAAGAAAGCATGATTCCATACTTGTTGTGGACCGTTTCTCTAAGATGGCCCACTTTCTGCCATGTTCTAAAACTTCAGATGCATCTCAGATCGCTACGATCTATTTTGATGAAGTGGTTAGGCTACATGGGCTACCCAAAACAATTATCTTAGACAAGGATGTTAAGTTCATGAGTTACTTTTGAAAAACTCTGTGGCATAAAATGAAAACTAAACCTCAGCTTTCTACTGTCTTTCACTCACAAACCGATGGACAAACTAAAGTAGTCAATAAGAGTTAACGATGTCTAGTAGGTGAGAATCTAAGAACATGTGATTTTGTGTTACCAACCCTGAGTTTGCATACAATAGTTCTATCAATAGAGCCATAGGAATGACTCCATTTGAAGTATTGCATGATTATCACCTAGACAACCTATAAATTTAATTCTCACGGTACCTCATCATACTAGGATGTCTGAGATCATTTGTGTCGCATATTCATGACTTGCACGAGGAGATCAGCAATCAATTCAAAAAAGTAATGCAAACTATAACCTTATGCAGATTTGCACAAGAAGGCACATGAGTTTAACATAGGAAACTATGTGATGGTTCGGATTTGTCCGAAACGGTATCCTCCTGGTACCGTAAAGAAATTGCATGCACGTAATGCGGGACCATTCAAAATTTTGAAAAAGAATAATTCCAATGCATATATAGTAGATCTTCCATCTGATTTTGGCATTATTCCCTCTTTTAATATTGAAGATCTAATTGCTTATAAAAGTCTAAATTTTTTCTCTGATAATCCTTTATTGGATGAGCCTTCCCATGAGCCTATTTCTGAGAGACCCTTATTACCTTCACTTCCGGAAATATAACCCACCCATACGGCAGAACAAATTGATGAAATTCTTGATGATCAGATTGTCTCAACTAGAGATGGTGGTTACCATAGATTTTTAGTTCGTTGGAAAGGACTATCTGATTCTGACAACACTTGGATTAATCGGGAGGAGCTCAACGGTTGGACCCTGATCGTCTAGAGCACTATGAGAGCCGAGGAGGTTCGCATTCGATAGAGTCCAAACATCTCTTCAAGATTGTGATTCTACACCAGGAGGCGTTGTCGCAGTCCTTCAGTTTAGTTCGACTAAGGTTTGGAGATTCAAGCTGTATTGAGGTGATAATCTTAGTTTTTTGCTTTTAATTGTAATCTTTATTTATTTATTTTTGGTAGTTTATTTTAGTCCCATATAAGTTGAGATGGGATATCTCTATTGATGTAGGCCTATTTAAGGCCAAGACTAGTATTGAATTTAACAGTTTTTGGATGAATTAGAATTGCTTTGAAAGCTTTGTAGCATGTGTGCTTAGGTGAGAAACCCTAGAGAGAGAATCCCTATTGTGTTGGTTTCCCATCATTTCATCTCCAAAGTAATAACTTCTGTATCCAAATTCTGACAATATAAATGTGTTACCACGACCCTTATTCAATCTATATTAGTATTTGGTATGAGCAGACCATCAAAGCATGTGAAGTTACAAAAACAAAAACAAAAAAGGAGGGATAAAAGGACAGCAGAGTGTAACTTTTATCAAGAGTGACATTTACAAGATTTACACACAATAAGTGCTAGAAAGCCTTAGTATTTGAAAAAATAAATGGTAGCAGAAAGTCAGGGATATGTGTAAAAATGTTGTAGAAAAGAACCAGAAATAGATATATCTATTGACATTATTTGTCAAGCCAAGACCTAATTACAAATTCGTATTGAGAACAAACTTACAATTACAACAGTAGCAGATTATAGTAAAGTTATATGTTATACATTTTCGTACCTTGATATTAAATCAAGTTGTCGCATCTTCTGGTTGTACTTCTGAAAATCGACACCCAGAGCTTCATATGTAACCTTCTCAAGCATAGTTATAGTTGGAATAACAGCATCTGGCCAGCAAATTTTGGCACCAGCCTTAAAAAGTCAAGGAATCAGAAGTCATGTTTACATTTAAGAGTAAGATACACTAGTAGCTAATAGATAGCTTTAGTTATTACTTTAATGATATATCCTGCAAATGGAGATGATAAAGAAAGATGCAATACAACCGCCAAGAGATCTAAAATGGCAAAACAATGCTGATGCTGGAGACTTCATTAATTGCATACGTTGATAAATTTGTCAATTGGCTGATATGCATTGAAACTCGGTATAATTTTTTTCTGAATCCAAATTATAACAACCATTTTGAATTCAGTAAGAGAATAGAAGACATAGCTTCCTATGGTTCCACTTAGTTTTTATAAAGAAAGAAAAACCCATGGGAACTGGACAGGGTGAATGTGAGAAATGGTTCATATGCAACATGCATTACGCATACTCCCATGCATACCAACCCAGACAGATACCCTCCTCCCACCCGCCGACAGAGAGTTTGGTGGGGTCGCATCTTTTCATGTACAATATGTTAGAAATCCAATCACAAAAGCATAAACAGAATACTGTAATAACCAAAACTATTAATGCCAATTAATTAGAGAACTTTAGAACTTATGTATCACTAGAATGTTTATACTGGTGTAAATATTATGGTAAAGCAGTTTTCAGAAGGAAATAATCAGAAACGTACACTGGGCGAAATGGCATAAGGATTGTGAAATGTGAGCAAGAATTTGACTCTACAAGGATAAAGAATAGACTGAGTATCAACTACTATGTATAGGTCTTGCTTCATGCAAAAGAGAAAAGAAAATGCTTATAATAAATACACAATGTTTTCTCCAACCCAAAGATGACCAATTCATTATGTGTTTCCAAATAAATGCTGAAGATTGGGCATCAAGACAGAACTTACATCTGAATAGCTACCATAAGGTTCAGTATATAGTGCATTGCTTTTGCCAGATATCCTGGACGCGGAAGATATAGCATTACTCTTGTGTTTGTCATCCATTGGCACCGCATCCTTACTGAATACCAATTGAATTCCTTGAAGAAGCTTCTCTAACCATTTATCACGATGTACATCACCAGTCAGTACTTTGAATTTTGATAAAATTACATGATAGCTTGAAACATCACTTCTACAGCTTCCATATGCTTTTGCTAGTTTGTCAAGCCTTGTTGTTGGCTCAACTCCAGAGACATCAATTGGACACTTGTTATTCTTCCCGTAGTTCCTCTTACTTTTCAAATAGTCATTCTTCTTGGCAGAAGAATCTTCAAGCACAATGTCAGGAAGTTCACCTATTCGCTCTCGAGTTTTTTCAACAAGCATGTCTATTTCATTTTGCTTCCTGTCTTCATAATCTTTGTCTGTTAACCTCCAAAGCTTTTTCTCAACCGTGTCATAGACATTTTGCACAATAAACCCTGGATGTTCTGAGCGAACAGGTAGCTGCTTGTGCAAAGGAACAAAGTGAATGACACACTTGTGCATTACTGATTCTGCTGGGACTTCATCAAGATGAAAACTATAAAAAATCACCCTTGTGTCTTGTGCTTCCCAGTTCCCACCCCCACTTTTCAGAGCTTCTTCTGGACGATAAAACCACTGCCCAGTAATCATCACATTACCATGTACATCCTCTGTTATGTCCTGCATAACAAGCTCCCACCATAAGATATATTTTTAGGTGCATGTGGAAAATACGATGCAGAGAGCGAAGCAAAGCTTACTATATGATTTACGATCAAAATGAAAACCCTGGTATCGCAAGGTAATTTTCCCATTGAAATTGAGATTAAATGCAGCAAGTAAATGTTCACGTCCAGTTAGAACTATCATCTAACATAGTATGATAAGCATTGAAAGCATGATCACACCAATATGAGTAGACAATTTCAGTTTCAGTCAGCTGCGTTAGAAGATAATGCTATATCCAACATTATATTAAAGACAATGAACTTGTATACGCTACACACAATGGAAACAAGAAAGAAGACTATAGATTAAGACATATATAAACAGAATGTACAACTGAGAAATAGACACTAGTGAACCGGTGTTCTCTCATTTATCTCCCATTGTTGGATCGTGCAGCAAGTTTGGTTGCTTGTGAATTTACCCTGTTATAACAATATGAAGTATTATGTGTGCTGGATAAACTATTTATCTGATCTATAATCTGGAAGAAGCAAAACTTGAAAAAGTTAAGATACCAGAGATTGAAGACACACAAATCATGGACCACAGTTTTCATTCTTGAATTATATGTCCATTTAATGATCTAAGAGAATATATTTACCTTCAAGCTTTAATTTAATATTTTCCCAGCTATGTGGTTTGTTCCAGTGGGTGAATCTAATAGTTTGAGTTTAGAGATCAATTCTGCAATAGATAGTCTAGACTGTAGGATGGTGTACTAGCACGTGCCTGTGAGTCAAGAATGAGGAGATTGATCCGGGGGGACACTCACATTTACGAATGACTATGAACCCACACTGGAAACAAGAAAGGAGACAACAGAACAAGATAGATATAGAAATGAAATTACAACTGAAATTTTGAAAGGCACCATAGTGACACGAGCTGAAAGAAATTTAAGGATAAGTGTGTCCTCACACCATGACGGCCTCACACCATCAACTCAATTTGCAATACAGCAAAAAGTTACAATTGTTTTCCATTCAGAAATACCTCATTAATCTCTAATTGGTTATATGAAAAAGGCTAAATGACTTTGTCCAGTAAGTCAAGATGCTGATGACTTTGTCCAGTAAGTTTAGCTCGTACTGCATCAAAACTAGATCACGATGAACATAAGTTCGTTCAACCATGTCCAGATGCTGATGACTTTGACCAGTAAGTCTTGTTTTGTTTGAAACTTTACTCTGTATTAGCAGCCTGAAGTACTGTGTGCATTAGAAAAAATTATTTAATCTGATAAATGCGGACATCAAGCCATGTGTATGGCACGAGAACCACCGATGGAGAAGACGCCTTGTTCCAGATTCCCAGTAGCTGTAGAATTCTATTTTCTACTTTCTTTATTTTGAGTTTCTTTATTTTTGATTTCATTTTGATAGTTGTAATCCCACTTTGATTGGGAATTTTAATTTCTAAAAGTTAGAATTGTAGTTCTATTTTGATTAGGAGTTTTAGTTTGAGTTGTGTTCAATTTTGTAAAAGCCTGTAAAAGGTCTCTTGCATCAAACAATAGGCAATGAGAATTATTATGAAGAAAATTTTCCAAAATTGTGTGAGTTTGTGATATCTATACAATTTCTCTCTTTGTACAGAAACCCTAATTAGAGAGTGAAACAGTTAGTTTATCCCCTTCCCTATCTCTTTCCCCACTCTCTCAAAATCTTAATCTCAATTTCTAATCCCCTTTCCAAACCCTTATTTCTATTTCTCAATTTCTTTGACCAAATAAAATCAAAGAAAAATCAGAAAAAAAATTTTGCTATAGTACCGGACCCAGTGTGCTACGGTCTCCGTACCCGCAAGCTACTAAATAGACCTGCAATACCAAATAGACCCATTAAGACGTCGTATTAGTTTACAGCCCATAACTTGCACATACGGACTCTGATTCAAGCAATTTTTGAGTTGTGTTCGTGACAACGAAATCTACGCACTGATATCGACTACAGGTCCTGAAGTCTAACGTGATCCTCAGTAGGTACGTTCTTATCCTAATCAGTTATTTCGAGTCTGATTATTAATCTCTGATATTTTATCGATTTAACTGTTATCTACCAAAAGTGAAATTGTGTGTATCTGCTTGTCTTTGAATTCAGTAGATTTAATATTGACGTAGAATCTTTTGCCACATAATATATTATCTTTAATTGATTCACGATTGAATTAGATTTGTTTGCGAATGTTATTTTCTCACATTTATCTGCTTTATTAGTTTTAATCTTTTTCTACCAACAATCGTTTCATGTTGGTGAAGCGTGATTAAGTGTTTTATTACTGATTTTCATACACGCATACACGTTTCACATCACTGATCTAATCTTTAAGAAGAAAAAAATTATGGAAAAAGTTGGATATGAGATCTGCAAATTGTAGTCCATAGTATTAATCCTTGATTTCTACGTCTGTTTAATTGTCTAAGAGAATATATTTACTTTCATGCTTCAATTTAATCTTTTGCCAACTTTATGGTTACTCTATTAGACAAATGTAATAGGTTTGATTTTTCAAATCCATTCCGAAAACCTAGACTAGTAAAACGGTGCATAAGTTTGTGCATATAAGACATCAAAACATGAGGAGATTGATCCAAGAAAAATATTCACTTGAGGCATCAAATCCCCCAAGATCATTTTCTAGTGATAGGTGGGAATCAGAAGAGATCCTTGTGTATTTATGATAATACTGGGAGTGAGTATATTCTCTCAAAAAACTAAGCACACCTTTTGTACTAGATGTGACAAATTTGTAATTTTGTCTACCAAATTGTGAATATTGCCATACCAACTGATACTAAATAGGGGAAACCCAATGGTCTACCTGCAGGCTGAAAAGCAAAAGTGCTATAGGAAGTGTTGGAGTTTCATATCTTTGTTGAGAAACAAAACCTAGAATATTTTGTTAGAGAGATCTCATCTCAATATATATAGTTTACAAAAGAGTATTGGGTTATGGGTATTGTAAACCCAATAACCCAAGTACCTTATTATCCATCTAAACTAGCACTCCCCCTCAAACTGGAGCATAGGCTCAACCTGTGACAAAGACTAGTAAAACATCTCCTAAACGAGGTTTTTTCTAAACAAAAAACTAAGAAACAAATTTGAAATTGATAATCTTATGCCACATCGCTGAATTTTTGATGTCGGTTGAAGTTGCCAATCAAATCAAACTTCTATGCAAAAAGTTAATATTCATCGCCGCCTTGGATATAAATAGGATTTTAGAGTTTCCTAAACTCGGTAGAGGGAGAGGTTTTGAGAGATCCTCAACTCAGTAGGAGAGGTTTTGGGAGATCCTCAAACTCAATAATAATAGATACCTGCAATAGATGTAGAATTGATCGGCAACACTAGAGATTGGTAGTAATAATAAAAGTAGCATACAACACGATCTAATGATTCAACAATAATAGAAGTTGATGGCGAAAGACAGTAAATGAGGCGACATTTGATGACGGCTCGGGTTGGAAACTTGAAGAAAGCGAAAGACACATTTTTTTTGTTTTTGGATGAACAGTAACCACGATACTGTTCACGATGAACAGTACTGCCGCGGTACTGTTCATGTGAAGTATTTTTTTTTTTAAAGATCTAGATTCAAGATCACATTAGATCTAAAAAAAGAAAGATAAGAAGAAAAGATAAACTAGATAGTTGGTGGCTAGGGTTAGGATTGTTTTGTGGCGGCTAGGGTTTTTGTGGCGGCTAGATTTTTTTAAGAAGGTGATGATGGAAGAGGGATGCCTCTGAAACGATATTGAGAAACAAAACCCTAGAATACTTACTTTATTAGAGAGATCTCATCTTAATATATATAGATTACAAAAGAGTATTGGGTTATGGGTATTGTAAACCCAATAACCCAATTACCTTATTATCCATCTAACCTAATAATCTTGTTCAAGAGTCAGGATGCTTACTTGTTAGGTTTACTAACTTTTCAGAGGCCCGTGGAACCAAAGAACAACTAACCATTGGCAGTTTACCAACATATCTCCAAATTTCAAAAATCAGCCACTCAATTCATTCCATGTCTCTTTGACTACATTATGCAGGATATTTGACCATATTGAATATCGCACAAACAATTAAGATTGAGCTTTTGTTCTTTTAAGACATGAAAGTGTTGAAACACCAGGAAACTGATTGGGTTATTCTGACATCAAAAATCATATTCCAAGTATATTTATCCCAATATAGTACATATAGTCAGCATATTATATTTTTAGCTGAATTAACAGAGTTCCAAATATGAAACTGAAAGTTCCAAAATAACAGGGTTGGCTCAGTAAACTAGGCATGGTAGGAATGAGCCTCTAATTGCATTATATCACTTCTTCATTGGTGAAGTTCATGAAATGGAACCATAAGTTATCGTATTCCATCTAAGATAAGCTCACATTATATTTCAAGCAAATGCATTTGCCATCACAGTCAGCAAAAAGAACATGCAATGATGCAGCCATAAGAACTTACAGAAATTTAGTTAGTTACATAACATGAGAACATAACACATCCCATTAAATGATTTATTAAACTTTGCATAAGTATATGACAATTTAGTTCAACTGAGCATCTTGTCCTCACTGCCTCTTGTTGGGATGTGGAAGACGATTGGGTAAAAAGAAAGAACACAGATCAAGCGCACAAACAAGAACACCAGAATTTACGTAAAAAACTCAAATAGGGAAAAATCACGGAGCCGCACACAAATTCACTATAATTGAGAGAGATTACAGAAGAAGAAGAGAGAACCTCAGAGCCGCTCTGTATTTACAATGGTTTACGCTCGCTCATCAACCCTAATGACGGCACATCTCCCTTTTATAGAGAAAACTAGGGTTACAAGTTGTAAAATCACCAAACTGCCCATGACACGTGTTCCCGAGTTTCACGGGCTACGAAACTTCCAGGCTGAATCGCTTCTCCGTTGTGCATCTCCGAATCGCCACTCTGCAGTGTCACTCCAAGTGCTCCTCTGTCTAAATGGTTCGAAATGCTCCTCCGGAGTGATACCAAGCTACTACTCCATAGCGAGACTCTGACACTACCCACAACATGAAACTCTAAACTCATCCAACCTCCATACCGGAGTGTTTCACACTTCACTCCGGGATCTACAGTGGGGACTCCTCAAAATAATTTTGGGTGCGAGGTCGGAGCCCCCGACCCCCGGGAGGGGGGCTCCCCTCCCCCTTCTAACCCCCCGATGACCTGACCGCACAGGTCAATCTGCGAATAACTCTGTGTAGAGCGACAATCCGTTAAAGCAATAATCAGGCTCCACAACTTAACAATCTCTCACTTAGAGACTGATGATTGACACAGCAGCGGTACTCCATCTCTCTCTCGTATTATGCGAACTCTGAACTCCATAGTGAATTTGATGCGACTCAACTCTGGATCCTCAGCTTTGAAGAACAACAGAAGTTGAACTACTTTTCAGCTTCTCTACGGTGACCATCTTGGTCAACATATCTGTAGAATTCTAACTTGTGTGTATCTTCTTCAAAAGTATGTGAATGAAGTGGTACCACACATCAATGTGCTTAGTTCTATCATAATAGGCTGAATTATTGGCCAGATATATAGCACTCTGGCTATCACTGTGTAGTGAAGGGCACATCTGCTCTTTGCCAAGCTCTTTCATGAAATCTTTCAGCAATATCATCTCCTTGCAATTTTCTGTCGCTACAACATATTCAGTCTCTGTTGTAGACAAGGCAACTATCTTCTGCAGCCTCGAAACCCAGCTTACTGCTCCACTTCCCAGCGTGAAGACATAACCAATGGTACTCTTCCGACTGTCTACATCACCCGCAAAGTCAGAATCAACATATCCATGCAGACAAACGTTTGTGGCTTTATAGCACAAAGTCATATCTGAACTCCCTTTCAGATATCTCATGATCCACTTAATTGCTCTCCAATGTGCCTGCTCGAGATTGCTCGTGTATCTACTAACAACTCTCACTGCTTGAGCAATGTCTGGTCTCACACAGACCATAGCTTACATCAAGCTGCCTACAGCAGATGCATACGAACCTTTGAGATGTAAGCCTTCTCATCTTCTATCTTTGATTCATGTGCCTTTGGGAGCTTAAAGTGCCCAGCGAGATGTTTACAAGTTAGCATTCACCATGTTAAACCTCCTCAGCACCTTCTCAATGTACTTGGCTTGTGCCAGCTTAAACAATTTTCTTCCTCTCTCTGTTGATCCTCATTCCAAGTATCTTCATCGCGGGACCCAAGTCCTTCATTGAAAATTCTCTTGCCAACTGAGTTTTAAGATTAACAATCACCTTCATGCTTGATTTGGCTACTAAAATGGCATCTACATAAATAGTAATATGATGTAGGAATTTGCAAAGTACTTGAAATAGCAACAATGACCAGCTTCTAGTCTCGTGTAAGCACTACTAACCATAAATCTGTTAAACTTCAAATATCACTGCCTAGGAGCTTGTTTCAAGCCATAGAGACTTTTTCTTGAGCTTGCAAACTAGATGCTCCTCACCCGACATGATATAACCCTGTGGTTGCACTGTATAGATATCTTCCTCCAAATCACCATGGAGAAACGCAATTTTAATATTCAGCTGCTCTAGATGTAAATCATCTGATGTCACAATGCTCAAGACAGAATTAATAGTAGTTAACTTCATAATAGGAGATAAAATCTCAGTAAAATCAATACTTTCCCGCTGTTGAAATTCTTTCACAACCAATCTTGTCTCGTACCTCTTGGTGCGTCATTCTCCTCCAATCGGTAAATCCATTTGTTAGGCAACGCTTTCTTATCTTCGAGCACTCACGAAATCACATGTTTGGTTTTTTCATGAGAGACTCTATCTCATCATCTGCAGTAAGCTCTCACTTGTCCTTGGCATCCCCTTGCAAGGCCTCCTCATAACACTCAGATTCACCACTGTCAGTCAACAACAAATAATGCAAAGAAGGAGAGTATCTTTACAGAGCTTTGGTCTGCCTGGTCGATCGTCTTACCTCCGGTTGGGGGTCAGAAATTCTACTCGGGATTCCTCGTAATCTTCTGGAATGCACTGATTCTTCTCCACAAGAACATCATTGAGTTCAACAAACTTCGAGTCCACAGCACTGCTTTGTTGCTCCGGAGTACTCCAAGGTGCCACTCCAAGATCCTTCTATGGAGTGCTCCTCTCTACCAGCAAGGCCTTGTACACTTTCTTCTCATTGGATACCACATCCTTATGTCTAAAGATCTTTCAATTTTTCGGATCCCAAATTGATAGCCATACTCGCTTATTCCGTACCCGATGAAAATGCACCTCTTAGACTTAGGATCCAACTTGCTCATGCGATCTAGTTCAATGTGGACATAAAAGATATAACCAAATGTACAGAGATGGCTTAGGTTTACCTCTTTCCCGATCCATGCTTCTTCCAGAATTTCACAATTCAGAGGCGAGAAGGTCCTTTGTTGATCAGATACACCGCCGTATTGACTCCATCTGTCCAAAACTGCTTGAAAATCCTGTGTATCTGCATACTCCTGGCATACTCCAGAATGGTCATGTTCATGCGCTCGGCCACTCCATTCTAATGAGGATTTTCAGAAACCGTCTTCACTCTTTTGACTCCTCGATCAGCGCAGAATCCTTGAATCTGCTGTCACCGTATTCGCCCACATTGTCTGGCTACAAGCACTTAAGTTTCACACTTGTCTCATTTTCAACTTGGGCCAACCACTTCTTGAACACACCAAATACTTCTGATTTTGCTTTAAGAAGTAAATTCAAACCTTTCTACTTGTATCATCAATAAAGGTCACAAAATATGAGCCACCAAGAGAAAAAACAGAAGCCTTATCCCATACATCAGTATGAACCAGCTCCAATCTTTCTGCCTCCGGAGACTTCATCACCTTTGAGAAACTAACTTTCCTCTGCTTCCCGTAGACGCATTCTTCACAGAAGTCTAGATCAATAGACTTCAACCCTGACAGCTTACCTTTAGGGACCATAGCCTTCATCCCCTTCTCGCTTATATGCCCAAGTCTGTGATGCCATGTACCGGCATCCTCATCTGATGATGCAACTGAAATTGAAGTTGTAGAGCCTGACATCATGTAGAGGGTTCCTTTCTTATCATGTACTGTGATTAAGGCACCCTTCATGATCTTACACAGATCACCGTTGAAGGTAGTCTTCATCCTGGCATCCACAAGCTGACCAACAGAGATCAGATTTCTCTTCAGCTTTGATACATACATGATGTCCTTCAATTTCAACATCGAGTCATTAGAGAAGCTGACAGTCACATCGCCCTTCCCGACAATGTTGCACGATTCATCATCGCCCAGATACACCCTTCCGAGATCACCTTTCACATAGGGGCTATTTGTTTTGGGGCTAAAGTGGGGAAGTGGGAAAGTGAGAAAACTCATTTCCTACTTTCGGTGTTTGTTTGGAACCGGAAATGGGAAATGAGAAAACCACTTTTCCCTTTTACACCTTCCTTTTGACACAATCATTTTCCCACTTCCTACAGTTAATTATGTGATCATGTAAATCTCATTTGCAATAAGTTATAGCTCAAAGCAGTTAATTTGGTGATTAGATAACTTTTACTTGCAGTCTAATTACAGTCCAAAAAATCATCATAATTAATATTTATTTTAATATTATTTTGTGGTCAACTGTGTGGTCAACTTTTTCACTTTCATTTTCGCATTACTAACCGAACACCAAAAAGCACAATATACTTTTTCACTTACACTTTCACATTACAATCAAACATCGGAAAAGAGAAGTGCATAAATCCCAATTTCCTACCTTTTCCTCCTCATTTCCCACTTCCACCTTTTCCTCCCACTTCCAACAAACCAAACAGGCCCATAGTTTTGAAAGATTTCGTGACGAGAAGTAGCGTGAAAGGAAGCACCCGAATCTATGATCCATGATTCGCTAGACCCAGCCAAAGCGAATCAGGGCATCACATTCACCACTGACCATGACATACACAGAATCCTTCTCTTTGCCTTTCCCATCTCCATCTTTCTTTTACTTGCAGTCTCTTTGAATGTGCCCCTTTCTCACTGCAATGCCAACACACAGGATCTCTTGATCTGAATTTGCTTCTCCCAAATTTGGACTTGGATTTGCTATTCTTTTTTCTCTATTCATTGATCTTCCTCTCCTTCGACACTCAGGGCACTTCCTGATGTCTCTGCTGTACCTGATGACTTCATGCACGCCACTTTGCTGAGAAGAACACTCATCGAGTTATTAAACTTCAAAGTTCATGTTCCACAAGAGTTGTTCACTGCCATTACGAGACCATCCCAGGTCTCTGGTAGACTAGACAATAGAACAAGCACCCTGATTTTATCATCAAAATTAATCCCAACAAATTCTAACTAGCTTGCCAGCGTGTTGAATTCATTGAGATGTTCAGCGACGCTTTTGCTATCCTCCAACTTCAGGTTGAACTTCTTCATCAAAAAAACCATGTTTGATACTGAGTTGTGCATCTTTGATAGGACCGCCATCAAGTCTTGGGTCGTTCTCTATGGAGACATTGAATGCAACCTTCGATGCCAGGGATAATCGAATCGCCCCTAGGACTTTCAATCTAGGACCTCCCACTCGCCGTCAGTCATCTCCTTCAACCTTTAAGCCTTTCCACCGAGAGGAAGATAGAGAATTTTCTGATACATGTAGTCTTCAATCTGCATCTTTCAAAATCTAAAGTTCGTGCCATTGAACCTTTCAACTCTGATATTTCCTTCTTCCGCCATCACGAACCGCAGCTCTGATACCAGTCGTTGGGATGTGGAAGACAACTGGCAAAGAAAAAACACGGATCAAGAGCACAAACAACAACACTAAAATTTACGTGGAAAATCCAAATAGGGAAAAACCACACAGAGTCGCACACAAATCCTTATATTTGAGAGAGATTACAGAAGGAGAAGAGATAACCTCACAGTCGCTCTGTATTTATTATGGCATACACTCGTTCATCAATCCTAATGAAAGCACATCTCTCTTTTATAGAGAAAACTAGGGTTACAAGTTGTGAAATCATCAAACTGCCATTGACACGTGTTCCTAAGTTACACGAATTACGAAGCTTCCAGGTTGGATAGCTTCTCCGTTGTGCATCTTTGAGTCGCCACTCTGCACTGTCGCTCTGAGTGCTCCTCTATCTAGATGCTTCGGAGTGCTCCTCCGGAGTGATATCAAGGTGCTACTTTAGAGTGAGACTTCGACGCTGCTTACAACCTGAAACTATGAACTCGTTCAACCTCCATACCGGAGTGCTTCGCACTTTGCTCCGGGATCTACAATGGGGACTCCTCAAAGTAATTTTGGGTCGGGGGCTCCGCCCCCTTCCAACCCCCTGGCGATCTGACATTGCAGCGAATAACTATGCGTAAAGCGACAATCCATCAAGGCAATAATCAGGCTCCACAACTTTAAACCGCTTTCAATCCTTCTTTACCATTGAGTTTGTCTTAACATTTGTTGCCCAGAAGAGATCAAAATCCCCGAAAACCCCATCATGAAATTTGAAGTACTTCAAGGGGCACTTCAAAGAACACTTTAGATGTTTGTTTGCTCCGATATCTTTTGGGCTAGACGTACTATACTAACTTCGTCTTTAAATAAACAAAGTATGAAAGTGGGCCTTCTATACATTTTATGCGTCTTTATACTCTTTTACCTTTGATTATAAATGTACTTTTATATACCATCTACAACATAGAACTCCCCGAAGTCCCTTCAAACTCTTCATATTCCCCTCCTAAGCAAAGGACTTAAAGAGTCACTCTGAGACTTTGGGATTTCTTCCGAGCAAACAAACAATCCTTTAAGTTCCAGGTTTATATTAGACCGACTAATCCATATATGTCTCATTAATGTACACGGGGGTAAGTTACCAAAAACAACCTCCCAACTTTCTCCCAAAACTCCCTTGACCGTCCAACTAAAGACCAGAAATTTCCTTCCCCTCCAACCTACAAGTAGAGTTCAATGTTTAAAACAACGAGAACGTAACAATAACGTTTTCTTTTTTGTTATGTTAATATAGGTTATAACGTAATGCATAATGTAGATTACGCGATTTAATATTTATATAATAAAAAAATATACTATATTTAAGAATTTTTTAAATAGAAAAATAATTCTAAAAAATTCTAAAAAATATCAAAACAATATACAACACATTTTGCAAGTCTCAAAACAATTTTTAGCAAGTATCACAATAATTTTTCACATTCATAAGTTATAATAAGTTCGCAAGCATAACAATTTTTCGCCTTCAAGATTTGCTTGGTTGCAATTACCAGCGCCCTTACCATCAATTGAAGGGAGATCGAAGAGAGAGGATGTGAGGTGCTCCGACGTCGTGCAATTCCTCGTCAATTGAAGAGAGAGCCAAGAGAGATGGATGGCGAGTTCCTCGTCAATTGAATAGACTTGCAGTTCTTCAATTTTTTTGGAGCATTACGACAACGAGTTCCTCGTCAATTGAAGAGAAATCAAAGAGAGAGAACCAGGGTGCTTCAATGCTCGCCGATGAGAGAAATGCAATTGAAGAGGAACTGCAGAAAGAGAAAGAACCACAAATAGAGAGAATCACTATCGCTATCGTCGTCGACTGCAGAGAGAGGAGGAACTGGAATGCTTTTGATGCTTCGCTCGTCGCCGCCAATTTAGAGTTTCATATCAATTTGGTCTGGAAAGAGAAATCCTTCGTTGTTTTATATTTAGCAACCGGGTAAATAGTGTGAGTTACGAACGTGATGTTATTTTCATAACGTAACGTTCGTAATGCTCAAAAAAATGCTTGTTACTGGAACTGCATTTTTTGCGAGTGTTATATAACGGCTGGGTGCCGTTACGTTATGTAATGTGCTATAACGAGTTACATAACGATTTCTTTAATACATTGGCAGAGTTATTATTTCTCGTATCTTGGTAATTTTCCTGACATTTTAAAGCAGTTTCTTCTCATCAACTTTCACAAGATCACAGTAGTCCATCAACATTCAGCAAGAAACCAATTAGAGAACAAAACTCACCCACACTGTGCGACAAAATAACAAACAGAGGCATTCACATTCACCTTAATAATTGCAACATACGGTTTCTGGTCCTCAGCCGCGCTCATCAGCACTGTATCCTCCTGCAAAATATGCAACATTACATCAAAACCCTAAACCCTCCCCCCAAAAAAAAAACAGAAGAAAAAAGGAACGAAACCTAACCAAGAAAAGATCTTTACCAGCTCGTACACATTCCCATCGAACTCAAACGAAGCGTAATGCTTCTTCATCCCCTTGTGGTCGACCCTGATCACTCTGCCGACGGGCTTCGCGTCTTCCTCGACACGAGCGCCCAGCTCTTCTTGCTGAGCCCCCTTCTGTTTCTTCACTCGCCGTTCTTGCTCCTCGTCGTCATCATCCTCGCTGAGCGCGAGGCGCCTCTTTCCCATCGCGAGAGATCTCTGATTTGGTCGCGGAGGGACCTGAGGTTTCACGATAGAGAAGCCCATTTGCGATCGATCAAAGATGAGAGCTTTAGTTTCCCTTTTTCCTTTTTTTTGGTTTTTGGTTCCGTACTGAAGAAACCCTATAGTAGCTCACTTGTTTGCTCTCTTTGCTTAAATGCGTGAAGAGAGAGGAGGCTCATTGCCTTGTTTAGAAAACGCGGTATTTGTACTGGGAGATGGAAACTGTGTCCTTTTTGATTTCTTTGATTTGTACCTTTGGAGTTCCAATTACTAATGGAAGTGTTTGGTTAGACTTACAGGCTAGTTTCATGAATCTCGACTTACGGGAAGTGAACGGTGTTAGTAGTGGGCATGCAAAGTATTTTTCTCAAAAGAAATGCATCTATTTTATGAATTCTTGAACATAAAGAAGACATGTAGAAATCTAATTCATAGCCCAAAAATAATTTACAGTTCTTTACAGTAGCTAACTTGTAAATATAACTATGGAGATTGTCAAAATTTAAAATACCTTCAGTACTTGTTTTATTAAATTTTAATAAATATTTTCAATCTCACACTTTATTAACTTCCATGACTGAATTGTGTTTGTTTTTAATATCTTTAGGTTGATATTTGTATTGGTTTGCGCTTCTTATAATTCATAATTGTAGGTCTCAAATTGTTTTATCATAAAAATTCTGTAAAACTCCATCCTAATAAACTTTAAATACATCTAGTAATTAATTATTATTACAATATGATCACAGAAGAAAATACCTAGAAAACTAACTAAAATTGTAAGGATAATATAAGACATAACACAACTATATATTATGTGACGGATCCTTTAAATGAATTTGGAACCAAAAAAAAAAAAATTTCAATAAATGAATTTAGAGTATAATCCAAGTACTATTTAAATGTCATTGTATACCGATACCAAGTTAGCTACAAGAATTTCTTTTCAAGTTTTAGCTAATATTGCATTGCACTTGTGCTTGATAAATATCTAAGAAATAGAGCTCAACATTATCGATATAATATATTTCTCAATTTTACTAGTTTAACTTAAAAATGTGCCATTTATGCTCATTTGAAATGAAAATTGGAGAAGAAAATCTTCTAAAAAAATTTTAGTAATAAGGTTAGCAATTCTAAAAAAAAAATTTCAAGGAATTAATTGCATGCTATGTTTTTCTTCATACCTTTCTACATGATATTCAACATATTTTCTGAGGTGAATCCTATCTATTCCAATTATATGCATATTTCTCCGCTTGACAAATGTGAACGTTCGCATGAACAATAACTTATGATATATTCTCAAAAAAGAAATTAAATACTAAAACATTTAAAATGCCGAGAAATGGCCATGTTACTCATTCTTGAAGTGACATAATTAATATTAATTTAAATCAGGAACTAATAATTTAAATTCAGGGTTTATTGAGACAATTGTTCAATATTTTATTGATTACAATGTATGCTTTCGTCAAAATAGGTTTTGTTCGTACAAACTTAATTTATACGCCTTGTCAGAATTTTCCGAAAAAGTTGTGTTGCAAAGAAATTTCTTCAGAAAAGTTATATTGGTAATTAAACGATAAGTACATGACAAGAACAATATAAAGACCTCACGAAGGATACCATGGATTGGCTTTCCTTACCAAATGTCAGTATGGCACTATATTCATGAGGAGAACGAAATCAACTAGAGGGGAGGTGAATAAGTGACTAGCTAATCTAATGATGAATTAATGCGAAATTAAAACTATATATGCAAACTAAAAATTCTTAAGCACAACACACCAAGTATAATCTAAGAGTGTAGCCGATTTCCTCGTGAATGGCTCTGGACAATCTCCTCAAGATTCCTCTAGATAAGAGTTGAGGCGCCGCTTTAGCTCTCTTAGTTGAATACAATGTGTGAGCAAACAATCCCAAGCATGTATCAATATAGCACAATATATCAAGTAAAGAATATGAACAATAAGAACATGTAAGATATAGACAAGTGAGAGATAGAGAGAGCAAACGCAAACGCAGGAGATTTATTTCGAGGTTCGAGCACACTTGCTCTAGGTCCCCGCCTTCAACACTATGAAGAATTCCACTATAAATCGATCCCACCGGATCACTCGGTGTCGCAACACTTACAAGTGAGTTCACACTAGAACTCCTTTGGACTCTATAGTCCCTTCACTCGTTCCCGCAAGAACAAAACACACCGTAAGCACGCAAGCTTGCCGAGGCCGCATATCTACACCGAGTTCTCACTAGAACCCAAAACAACGCGAACCCACAAGTTCGTCTCCTCAAACAAGAATGAGAACTTGGTGATCACAACACTTTGATCACCTAAAATCACTCTCACAACAACTCTCCTATAGGATGATATAGCAATGGATAGCTCAAGAGTGTGTGTGAGAAAACTAGGATGGAATATATGGTAAAAAACTCAAAGAATCACTTTTACAAAACACTCTTGATAAACCTTCCTTTTGATTTAGAAATATTTGCTCTTAAACAAGTGGAGAAACCTCTGAAATAGATGGAAAAAACTAGCTTTGAAACTCTCCAAAAATCTTATCTCAAACAGCCCAAGCGAAGCCCAATTTATAGTCTCCTCAAAAACTAGCCGTTGCAGGCCAAGCTAGCAGTCTGGACTGCTATTGACACTTAAAAAAGACAAGATTCTACTGGCCTGAACAATGTCTAAACTTGTTGACATTTACAAAAGACGAGTGACAGACAAGCTGACGACCAGTTTTCACCCATCTCCGAGGGACAAGGAAGCAAATTGGACTCCACTGATCCAGTCAAGCAGACAGTAAGCCCGGATTGCCTCTAAACAGACCTCAGCAGGTCTAAGATGCTAGTACTTAGCATCACATGAGCCCAAAGGGATAGCCTCGCCTGAGAGGCTAAGATCATCCAACTTCGCCTTGAAGCCATTCAAAGCTCCGCCAGGAAGCTAACTTATAACTTTGCCTAAACCGCTGAAGTGCAATTCTGCAGAGAGAGTTAGCTCGCCCTGAAGCCACACGCAACTGCGCAGAAAGGGTATGCGGTAGCTTCGCCACAGACGATATCTAGCTCCGCCGAAGAGCTTTCTTCTGACTTCGCCAGATACTGCCTCCAGCTCCGCTGTGAGTTCAAAGCGGGCAGCGCCACTGCTGGTCTGCTATGGTCAACCTTTGACCAATCAAATCTCCAGATGAGATCAGATCTAATCGGAATCAAGATCAAATCCAATCAAGATCAAATCTGAGATCAAATTTGGCAGTTGATTGCCACAATCTCTTGACTCTTCTAAAACGAGTAAGAGGATCAGGAGAAATCCTCCAACGATATGAAAAGGATCAAAACAGATCAAGAGGATCAACCGACCTGCCATTTCTAGCTTCGCAGAAGCTGATCCTAGCCTCGCAGCAAGGCTACTTTCCAAATTAAATAGAATTGATTCAATCTGTTTCTATATTTTTAAGAGACAATTATACCCTTTCTCTCCTTATAAATAGCCCACCAGGGGTACAAGGAGGAGAGACCACGAGGCACATGCGCAAGAGACCACGCACATGCGCAAGAGACCCCCGGTAAAGAGAGAGGACTCCACAAGCAGAGACTTTTTCACGACGCATCGCGCGCAAGAATTTAGAGACTTTTAGAGAATTGCTTCTCTATTTAGAGTGCTGATACCCTAATACTTTCTTCTTAAGGAATCTCCGGAACCAGGCGAGAAGGAATTCCTAATTGAAGGCGGTTTTGAGAAGTAGTAAGAGCGTTCCACCATCCTTCTGTTCTCTAATTCCCCGAACCAGGCGAGAAGGGAATCTCATCGCTCGCATCGTCAAAGGGATAAAGTGGTCGCGCGTTGACCAGACTCCTATCGGCACACTTCTCCAGAATCTCTGAGGAGATCTACTTATAATCCTTTAGAATACTTATAATTTAGCTCCTCAACTTTTTATTGTAAGTTTTCCCATTTGCAAATCAATGGAAAACAACTGCTGACGGTCGACCGCTCGGTCGACCGGCCAGCGGTCAGATTTCTGACCGTTGGGCCAGCGGTCGACCGACCGATCGATCATGGCCTGGATATAGAGAGCAGAGCTCTCTGCCGGTCGACCGCCCAGTCGACCGGGGCCATTTCCAGAAGGCAGAACTCTCTGGCGGTTGATCGGGTCGGTCGACCAGCCCTCCAGCCAAACAAGGTGTGCACGTTTAGTGCACCGTCGGTCGACTGCCCGGTCGACCAACCTCTAACACAGTCGACCGTGCGTCGACCGGCAGAAGCCAAATAGTATTTTTAGGGATTAAAAGTTTGTCATTTTTCCTTCAATAAAATCCCATAAAATCTCTAAAAATCTACAAAAATAAGTTCAGTATTATACTTTGATATACAAACATGTTTGAGTAAAATCAAGACATGTTATAAACATTTTGAACTATTTTTGTGCTATGAAAGTTTTGGCTTAAAATAAAAACTGTATTTTTCCAAATTGATTTTTTTAAAACTTCTCCAAATACAAAAACAAAATATTTTAAACACTTTTAAAGTTTAGAGTGTATGGATATGATCCACTACACATATATGATGAAATATCTATGTTTTTGATACTTAGCTCTAAAATAGTTTTGGTTAAAACACATGTATATATGAAACTTCAAAAACCAAAACGGTATTTTTTCAAAATGAAAATTCTTTTATAAAAACTCATATAAATCTTGTGTGTGAGTGTATATAATACTTGAGCAATCCACCAACTATTCTATCCTTTACATTTTATCTAAAAATAAAATCTTAACAAAACAAATCTAGACACAAGTCTTCTCTTGAAGGTCTTCACTTGAAGTCTTCTTCTTCTTCTTGACTTGGTCCAAACTTGGTCCAAAGAGCTAGACTCCTTTTGAGTACTTGATGTGGTCTTGATGCACAAGCTCTTGAATCGACACGTGCTAACTCCAAAACTTGACTTGAAATCCTTTATTGAAGCTAAACACCTACTAAGATCTTTATCTAATATCTGAGACTAAATAAACACAAGATCATTAGTACTATAACTACATGAGTTAATCATCATTAAAACTAGAGTGATGGACCTTTGAGCCGACAATCTCCCCCTTTTTGATGATGACAAAACTCATGGAGTTATATATGCATGGATTAAAGTTAAGCCTCATAGAAGCTCCCCCTTAACTCATACATAACAATAAACAAATAGATATGACAATGAAGTGCATAAAACTAAACAAACATATATGCATCAATAAGGTGAGAGAAACATGCATAAATCAAGAGTTCTTTTTCAAAAACTTTCTCCCCCTTTTGTTTAAACTTTTAAAATCATTCTTCCCATTTTGTAAAATCATACGATGCATAAACTCAATATATGCAAACACTCAAATATGCATATATAAACTCAAAATCTTTCTCCTTTTTTTTGTTAATCATCAACAAAGGGGTGAACTAAAAACAAAATAATAAGGATATATATGCGATATACATTCATGAAGAGGAAGATGCTAAGTTAGTTTCCCTGCATATATGCATTGCATGAAGAAGGGATGACAAGGCCTAACTCACATAAAGCATTATGTACAATGCATAAGTGGAGATGTTAAGCTCCCCTACACACGTATATAGTATAAAGAAGAGATGTCAAGCTCCTCAATATAACATACACTCAACATGAATCTATTGTAGAAGAGATGTTAAGCACTCCTTGCACATAAGTAAGACATATCAAAACATTTTTAAACACAAATTTTGATATTTACTCAAGGTATAAAACACATTTTGAGATACCTTTGTAAATAAACCACATTTTTAAGATACTAATTGTAATAAACAATACAAATTTTGAATTTTTCTTAAATTAACAAATCAATTGAGATATCACAAGATTTTTGATACCATATAAAATAGGAAATTTGTGATACCAATTGAAATTGAAATACTAGTACATTTTGATACCAATGAAAGAAAATATTTATATATTTTGATACCAATTGAAATATATGAAAAATGTTGATACCAAATAGGTAAAACATATTGATACCAAATGAAATAGGAAATACGTAATACCAATTAAAATCGAAACACTTGTACATTTTTATATCAATGAAAGAAGATAGTTTGAAACATATATCCCAATTGAAATATATGGTAAATTTTTGATACCAAATAGACAAAATATATTGATACCAAATGAAATTTAAACCCAATTGGAAATTAAAACATATTAATACCAATTGAAGTATATGGTAAATTTTGATATCAACAAAAATACCAAATGAAAATAATGCATAAGCTTATACAAGTACCTATTGAGATACCATTTGAAAATCAAGATTTAAATCAAGCTTAGTATAAACAAACTTTGTGCTTTAAACATATAAATATCTTTTAAATTAAGCATAATCAAATCATATATATGTATGAAAATGAAAATACCGATAGAAATTGATATAATTTGAAATTTAAAGCATACATATATAGAAACAAAATTATGAGTATACAAAGAGATATCAATTGAAGTATATTGAAAATATGAAGAGAAGCAAGTGTATAACTCATAAAGATTCACCTATTACATGCACATGATAAAAGATATGTAATTTGAGCATACAAGGCATGGTCACCCATCCATCCGCCCTTGAAGGGGTTGGTAGAGGTTTTCAAAAATAAGAGTATGAAAAATATTTTAGCATTGAAAATACTACCAAATGAATAATATATAACTAGTTAAAAAGTAATTTTAAAAAACTAGTTAAAGATCCTTCAAACATGAAAACAAATCATATATATCTCATGAATTATACTAAGTACACAAATATTGTAACTCAAGATCGATAAAGCTCAAAAATGCTCATAAAAACATAGTCATGAGAAAACAAATAAAATGTGAGTGTACAAGCATCATGTGAATATCATTTTCATGAAATTAAGCAATAAAGCTCAAAAAACATCAATCATGTGAAAAATATGAAAATTCATTTTATCAAAAAAATATAAAAATCATAAAGATTTTATTTTTCATTTAAAAACAACCTTACAGGTATATGTATGATCTATCCAAGGCTAACAATATACATACATATCCAAATCTAAAATGAGTCCATAATGTAATTTATATGAAAGCAAGTGACTCAAGGGCATACATGTATATTTATTAGTTTTGAACAAAAATTACATATACATGAAGTAAAAACAAGCATAAAAATAGGCAAAACAAATATAAATGAATAAATCATCAAAACTAGGCTATAAATGTACATGTAATGAGTACAAATGAGTAATGAAGTGCAAACATATATGAATCAAGTGTTACTCACTACTTGTACAGGTATACACACAAGTTTTGATAAAAACTACATCCAAACAAGTATTTATCATATGAAGCACAAAACATGATTATTTTAACAAACACTAACACATGCTAAAAATCATCAATTATAAAAGCATGTAAATAAAATAGGAGTTTAGAGATAGTTATCAAACTATAAGAGCTATACTCCAAATCTCCAAAACATGATGGTCGTCCCATCAAATCTCCTTGATAGCGGTGCATCAAATATATGTCCATCAAGTCTATGCATCCACCACCATGGCACCAAATCTCTCACGTCATGTGAGAGCCTACACCTACATCAAATATAAGAGGTGGGGACTTTGGTACCCATTTTCTTTTGGGTCCACGGGGGTTAGTCTTATAAGGAACCCAAACATTCTTATTAGCAAAATTTAAAGAATTTATTCTATCATAACAAAATCTTGCTAAATGGCCTTTGCGGCCGCAGTGTATACATTTGTACACTCTATCATGCATAAGTATAAGAATATGATCAGGACGTGCAAAGTGTGCATATGCATGTTGTGGGTAATGTGCATGAACATGTGGAGCTTGTTTCCTTTGAAATAAGGTTTCCAATCTTTTATGGTTATACATATTTGCTCAAAGTTGAGCTCAAACAATCTATTTTATTCTTCAAAAATTTAACTTCATTTTTATCAATGGTTGTGGCATGAAAAGCATGATCAACAATCTTTTCTTTTTAGAAACATTTTCTTTCTCTTTTGAATTAATTTTTCTTTTTAAAGAGTTATTTTCTTGCAAAGCAATTTCTTTTTATTTTTTCACCAAACTAATTTTATTTTTCAAAGAATTATTTCCTTCACAAAGATCATTTAATTTGAAGATAAGAAAATATTCTCATTTTTCAAAAATTTATTTTCTTTTACAATGCATGCAACTTTATTTTTAAAAGAATCATTTTCTTCTAAAATGGAGTCATATTTCATTTTCAAATTCTTATTTTCCTTTTTAAGCTAATCATATTTTTCAAGGAGTTGTTGACAAAAGATGCAAGTTCATCATATGGCATATCAACATCCTCATCAAGCTCGGATTCGGAGTTTACCTCAAGGGGGTTATCCCCTTGGACCATGTAGCATACATTGGAAGCCTCACTTCCAACATCCGAGTCGCTCCCCACATAGTATTGCTCTTGTTCATCAAGGGAGACTATGGTGTTCCAAACTTACAAAAGCCGAATCAAGATTAAAAACCCTAGATAAATATTCATCATTAGGGTACTCTTTAATACATGGATGACTTTTGTATTAGTCTCAAGATACTTGCTATTTGAACAATATGAATCTTTAATGGTAGCAAGAGAAACATGAATGCCTTGGCCTTTGAGGTACATAGACATCTTAACTTTTTAACTTTGGATGTTAAGAATGTCAAAAGTGGGAGGTGACATGAAATTCATGTGTGTGTAAACAAATATTATGATTAGCTATAAATGAGGATCTTTAACTCAAGGTTGTTAGACCCAATTCAAGAGCACTTGGCTCTGATACCAATTGAATTCACCTGGGGGTGAATAGGTGACTAGCTAATCTAATGATGAATTAATACGGAATTAAAACTATTTATGCAAACTAAAAATTCTTAAGCACAATACACCAAGTATAACCTAAGAGTGTAGCCAAATTCTCCGTGAAGGGCTCTGGACTATCTCCTCAAGATTCCTCTAGATAAGAGTTGAGGTGCCACTTTGACTCTCTTGGTTGAATACAATGTGTGAGCAAACAATCCCAAGCATGTATCAATATAGCACAAGGTATATTAAGCAAGTAAAGAATATGAACAATAAGAACATACAAGATATAAGACAAGTGAGAGATAGATAGAGCAATCGCAAACACAGGAGATTTGTTTCGAGGTTCGAGCATACTTGCTCTACGTCCCCTCCTTCAACACTATGAAGGATTTCCACTATAATCGATCCCACCGGTTCAATCGGTGTCGCAACACCTACAAGTGAGTTCACACTAGAACTCCTTTGGACTCTCTAGTCCCTTCACTCGTTCCCGCAAGAACAAAACACACCGTAAGTACGCAAGCTTGCCGAGGCCGCACCTCTACACTGAGTTCTCACTAGAATCCGAAACAACGCGAACCCGTAAGTCCACCTCCTCAAAGCAAGAATGAGAACTTTGGTGATCATAACACTTTGATCACCTAAAATCACTCTCACAACAACTCTCCTATAGGATGATATAGCAATGGATAGCTCAAGAGTGTGTGTGAGAAAACTAAGATGGAATATGTGGTGAAAAACTCAAGCGATCACTTTTACAAAACACTCTTGATACACATTTCCTTTTGATTTGGAAATATTTGCTCTTAATCAAATGGAGAGAACCTCTGAAATAGATGAGAAAAAACTAGCTTTGAAACTCTCTAAAAATCTTATCTCAAACAGCCCAAGGGAAGCCCAATTTATAGGTTCCTCAAAAACTAGCCGTTGCAGGCCAAGTCAGCAGTCTGGACTGCTGGCGGTCGACCGCCTGGTCGACCGTCCAACAGTCAAATTTCTGACCGTTGGGCCAGCGGTCGACCGGCCAGTCCCGGTCGATCGTGGCCCGGATATAGAGAGCATAGCTCTCTACCGGTCGACCGCCCGGTCGACCGCCTGGTCGACCAGGGCCATTTCCAGAGAGCAGAACTCTATGGCGGTCGACCGGGTCGGTCGACCAGCCCTCCAGCCAAACAAGGCGTGCACGTTTTGTGCACGTCGGTCGACTGCCCAGTCGACCGACCTCTAACTTGGTCGACCGTGCGGTCGATCGGCAGAAGCCAAAACAGCATTTTCTAGGAATTAAAAGTTTGTCATTTTTCCTTCAATAAAATCCCATAAAATTTCTAAAAATCTATAAAATTAAGTTTAGCATTATAATTTGATATACAAACATGTTTGAGTAAAATCAAGACATGTTACACACATTTTGAACTATTTTTGTGTAATGAAAGTTTTGGCTTAAAAAAAATCTAATTTTTCCAAATTAATTTTTCCAAAACTTCTCCAAATATAAAAATAAGATATTTTAAACACTTTTAGAGCTTAGTGTGTGTGGATATAATCCACTACACATATATGATGAAATATCTATATTATTGACATTAAGCTCTAAAATAGTTTTGATTAAAACACATGTATATTTGAAACTCCAAAAAGCAAAACGGTATTTTCCAAAATGAAATTTTTATAAAAAACTCAGCTAAATCTTGTGTGTGAGTGTATATTATACTTGAGCAATCTACCAACTATTCTATCCTTTACATTTTATCTAAAAATAAAATCTTAACAAAGCAAACCTAGACACAAGACTTCTCTTGAAGGTCTTCACTTGAAGTCTTCTTCTCCTTCTTGACTTGATCCAAACTTTGATCCAAAGAGTTAGACTCCTTTTAAGTACTTGATGTGGTCTTGATGCACAAGCTCTTGAATAAATACGTGCTAGCTCCAAAACTTGACTTGAAATCCTTTGTTGAAGCTAAACACCTGCTAAGATCTTAATCTAATATCTGAGACTAAATAAGCACAAGATATTAGTACTATAACTACATGAGTTAATCATCATCAAAGCTAGAGTGATGGACTTTTAGGCCAACAATCTCCACCTTTTGATGATGACAAAACTCATGGAGTTATATATGCATAGATTAAAGTTAAGCTTCATAGAAGCTCTCCCTTAACTCATGCATAACAATAAACAAATAGGATATGGCAATGAAGTGCATAAACTAAACAAACATATATGCATTAACAAGGTGAGAGAAACATGCATAAATCAAGAGTTTAAACTTTCAAAATCATTCTTCCCATTTTGTAAAATCATACGATGCATAAACTCAATATATGCAAACACTCAAATATGCATATATAAACTCAAATCTTTTCTCCCTTTTTTGTCAATCATTAACAAAGGGGTGAAATAAAAATATAAGAATAAGGATATATATGCAATATACATTCATGAAGAGGAAGACGCTAAGTTAGCTTCCCTGCATAAATGCATTACATGCAGAAGGGATGACAAGTCCTAACTCACGTAACGCATTATGCACAATGCATAAGTGGAGATGTTAAGCTCCCCCTACACACGTGTATCGCATAAAGAAAAGATATCAAGCTCCTCAATATAAGATACACTCAACATGAATATATATGTAGAAGAGATGTTAAGCTTCCCTTGTATATAGGCAAGACATATCAAAATATTTTTAAACACAAATTTTGATATTTACTCAAGATAAAAAACAAATTTTGAGATACCTTCATAAATAAACCACATTTTTAAGATACTATTGTAAATAAATAATACAAATTTTGAATTTTTCTTAAATCAACAAATCAATTTGAGATATCACAAGATTTTTGATACCATATAAAATAGGAAATTTGTGATACCAATTAAAATTTAAATACTAGTACATTTTGATACCAATGAAAGAAAATATTTATATATTTTGATACCAATTGAAATATATGATAAATGTTGATACCAAATAGGTAAAACATATTAATACCAAATGAAATAGGAAATATGTAATACCAATTGAAATCGAAACACTTGTACATTTTTATATCAATGAAAGAAGATAGTTTGAAACATATATCCCAATTGAAATATATGGTAAATTTTTGATACCAAATAGGAAAAATATATGGTAAATTTTTCCAAAAACTTTCTCCCCCTTTTTGTTTAAACTTTTAAAATCATTCTTCCCATTTTGTAAAATCATACGATGCATAAACTCAATATATGCAAACACTTAAATATGCATATATAAACTCAAAATCTTCTCTTTTTTTTTTGTCAATCATCAACAAAGGGGTGAACTAAAACAAAATAATAAGGATATATGCGATATACATTCATGAAGAGGAAGATGCTAAGTTAGTTTCCCTGCATATATGCATTGCATGAAGTAGAGATGACAAGGCCTAACTCACATAAAGTATTATATACAATGCATAAGTGGAGATGTTAAGCTCCATCTACACACGTGTATTGTATAAAGAAGAGATGTCAAGCTCCTCAATATAACATACACTCAACATGAATCTATTGTAGAAGAGATGTTAAGCACTCCTTACACATAAGCAAGACATATCAAAATATTTTTAAACACAAATTTTGATATTTACTCAAGGTATAAAACACATTTTGAGATACCTTTGTAAATAAACCACATTTTAAGATACTAATTGTAAAAAACAATACAAATTTTGAATTTTCTTAAATTAACAAATCAATTTGAGATATCACAAGATTTTTGATACCATATAAAATAGGAAATTTGTGATACCAATTGAAATTGAAGTACTAGTACATTTTGATACCAATGAAAGAAAATATTTTATATATTTGGATACCAATTGAAATATATGAAAAATATTGATACCAAATAGGTAAAACATATTGATACCAAATGAAATAGGAAATATGTGATACCAATTGAAATCGAAACACTTGTATATTTTTATATCAATGAAAGAAGATTTTTGAAACATATATGCCAATTGAAATATATGGTAATTTTTTATACCAAATAGGTAAACATATTGATGCCAAATGAAATTTAAACACAATTGGAAATTGAAACATATTAATACCAATTGAAGTATATGGTAAATTTTGATATCAACAAAAATACCAAATGAAAATAATGCATAAGCTTATACAAGTACCTATTGAGATAACATTTGAAAATCAAGATTTAAATCAAGCTCAATATAAACAAACTTTGTATTTTAAACATATAAATATCTTTTAAATTAAGCACAATCAAATCATATATATGTATGAAAATGAAAATACCAATAAAAATTGATATAATTTGAAATTTAAAGCATACATATATAGAAACAAAATTATGAGTATACAACGAGATATCAATTGATGTATATTGAAAATATGAAGAGAATCAAGTGTATAACTCATAAAGATTCACCCATTTCATGCACATGATAAAAGATATGTAACTTGAGCATACAAGGCATTGTCGCTCATCCATCCGCCCTTGAAGGGTTGGTAGAGGTTTTCAAAAAAAAGAGTATGAAAAATATTTTAGCATTAAAAATACTACCAAATGAAGAATACATAACTATTTAAAAGTAATTTTTGAAAAACTAGTTAAACATCCTTCAAACATGAAAACAAATCATATATATCTCATGAATTATACTAAGTACACAAATATTGTCACTGAAGATTGATAAAGCGCAAAAATGCTCATGAAAATATAGTCATGAGAAAACAAATAAAATGTGACTGTACCAGCATCATGTGAATAGCATTTTGATGAAACTAAGAAATAAGGCTCAAAAACATCAATCATGTGAAAACATGAAAATTCGTTTTATAAAAAAATATGAAAATCATAAAGATTTTATTTTTCATTTAAAAATAACCTTCAAAGTATATGTATGATTTATCTATGGCTAACAATATATATACATATCCTAAACTAAAACGAGTCCATAATGTAATTCGCATGAAAGAAAGTGACTCAAGGGCATACATGTATATTTATTAGTTCTGAACAAAAATTACATATACATGAAGTAAAAACAAGCATAAAAATAGGCAAAACAAGTATAAATGAATAAATCATCAAAATTAGAATATACATGTACATGTAATGAGTACAAATGAGCAATGAAATGCAAACATATATGAATCAAGTGTTGCTCACTTCTTGTGCAAGTATATACACAAGTTTTGACAAAAACTACATCTAAACAAGTATTTACCATATAAAGCACAAAACATGATTGTTTTAACAAACACTAACACATGCTAAAAATCATCAATTATAAAAGCATGTAAATAAAATAAGAGTTTAGAGATAGTTACCAAACCATAATAACTATACTCCAAATCTTCAAAATATGGTGGTCGTCCCACCAAACCTCCTTGATAGCGGTGCATCAAATGTATGTCCATCAAGTCCATGCATCCACCACCAAGGCACCAAATCTCTCACGTCATGTGAGAGCCCACACCTACATCAAATATAAGAGGTAAGGACTTTGGTACCCATTTTTTTTGGGTCCACGGGGGTTAGTCTTATAAGGAACCCAAACATTCTTATTAGCAAAATTTAAAGAATTTACTCTATCATAACAAAATCTTGCTAAATGGCCTTTGCGGCCGCAATGTGTACACTTGTACACTCTATCATGCATATGTATATGAATGTGATCATGATGTGCAAAGTGTGCATATGCATGTTATGGTGATGTGCATGAATATATGGAGTTTGTTTCTTTGAAATAAGTTTTCCAATCTTTTATGGTTAAATACACATAAAGTTGAGCTCAAGCAATCTATTTTATTTTTCAAAAATTTAACGATCAGATTTCTGACCGTTGGGCCAGCGTTTGACCGGCGACCAGCCAGTCGACCGTGGCCTGGATACAGAAAGCAGAGCTCTCTGCCGGTCGATCGCCCAGTCGACCGGGGCCATTTCCAGAGAGCAAAACTCTCTGGCGGTCGACCGGGTCGGTCGGCCGTCCCTCCAGTCAAACAAGGCGTGCACATTTTGTATATATCAGTTGACCGCCCGGTTGACCGACCTCTAGCTCAGTCGACCGTGCGATCGACCGGCAGAAGCCAAAACAGTATTTTTTTAGGGGTTAAAAGTTTGTCATTTTTTCTTCAATAAAATCTCATAAAATTTCTAAAAATCTACAAAAATAAGTTCAGTATTATAATTTGAAATACAAATATGTTTGAGTAAAATCAAGACATGTTACAAATATTTTAAACTGTTTTTGTGCTATGAAAGCTTTGGCTTAAAACAAAAACCGTATTTTTTCAAATTGATTTTTCTAAAACTTCTCCAAATACAAAAAAAAGATATTTTAAACGCTTTTAAAGCTTAGTGTGTATGGATAAGATCCACTACACATATATGATGAAATATCTATATTTTTGACATTAAGCTCTAAAATAGTTTTGGTTAAAACACATGTATATATGAAACTCCAAAAATCAAAACGATATTTTTCTAAAATGAAAATTCTTTTGTAAAACTCATCTACATCTTATGTGTGAGTGTACAAGATACTTGAGCAATCCACCAACTATTCTATCCTTTACATTTTATCTAAAATAAAATCTTAACAAAACAAATTTAGACACAAGTTTTCTCTTGAAGGTCTTCACTTGAAGTCTTCTTTTCCTTCTTGACTTGGTCCAAACTTTAATCTAAACAGCTAGACTCCTTTTGAGTACTTGATGTGATTTTGATGCACAAGCTCTTGAATCAACACGTGCTAGCTCCAAAACTTGACTTGAAATCCTTTGTTGAACCTAAACACCTAATAAGATCTTGATTTAAAATCTGAGACTAAATAAACACAAGATCATTAGTATTATAACTACATTAGTTAATCATCATCAAAACTAGAGTGATGGGCCTTTAGGCTAACAGAGAAGGGAATGGACATTGCTGCTATTGGTGGTATAAAGGATCTCTCATTAGAAATTTTGGCTGGTAATTTACACATTAATTCATTGATTTATACAAGTTGATTAGAGTTGGTAGTGTTTGTGGAGAACTAAGAGGAGCTAAGTGATTGATTTTTGTGGTGATTCGTGATTCTTCCTCTTTTCTTCCTCTCTGTTTTTCTTTCCTCTTTTCCTTTCCTCCTCAAGGCCACTTCTTGCAGTGATTCTTGGTTTGCTCACGGTCTATTACTATCGTCATCACCACTGTCAGTGCTACTATCGCCTCTGCCGATGTTAGTCGTATATTTTCACGGACTATGGTGAATATGTGTGGAGAAGTGAGAAGTAGAGGTGGGCTTTTGGTTGGATTTGAGAGATCTTGGGTGTGTATGTAGAATTATCGATTTGGGGATTTTTGGCTTCAAACGGTTTTGAAGAATTTTGAAAACAAAATGGGGTAACTTTTTGTATGGTAAGTGGTTAAATAGATAAGGTTAAAACATATACTTCAATTGGGTTGATCCATGAGTCTCAATGGTCGATCTAATTGATACTTAAAATTTCCTTTTGAAATTTTTATCAATCCGATTGACCGCTAGCCTTCAGCGGTCAACCTGAATGTGAACAAGATCCCATTTTGGTCTTCAATAAAATACAAACAATCCATAAAAATTTAGAAAAATTTCACAACTTTTTTTTTTATAAATATAACATGAAAATCAGTACAATTCAACAAAAAAAATCACTACACAATCAACACTCTAAAGAATCAAGAGAACACATCCCTAATTACTTCAGGTAGAACAAAAATTGATCTTCCGGCAAAGATTTTGTAAAAATATCAGCAAGTTAATTTTTAATATCCACAAAATCAAGTTTGATGTCACCAAATTAACATGATCCTTTAAGAAATGATGTTTTCACAACTATATGTTTTGTTCTAGAACACAAATATAATTTTTAGATAAATTTATAGCACTAGTATAGTGGTCAGATTTTGATCTTCATCAGGATCGCAGAACGTGTCCCACCTCGTCAGGAGCATCCCGAACTGCAGGGAGAAAGGAGATAGAGGAGATGGAAGAAGGTAGCACAGAGATCGGAAGACAAAGGAGCAAGACGAAGCATTGAAGCAGCCTGACTAGCTCTCGGTCGACCGGCCTACCGGTGGAGAAGGCCGGTCGACCGCCCGGTCGACTGGTGTGCACAACGTGCACAGGGTTAGCCCGGTCGACCGTGGCATGGCTCGGCCGACCACCGGTCGACCGACTGAAAGCAGGTAGCTCTCAGTTTGGGTCCGGTCGACCGCCACGATCAACCGTGGACATGGGTCGGTCGACCGGCGGTCGACCGACAGACGCTTTGGCTTTCCTTTGGGATTCAGATTCCTTTTCTATTTGGGATCAAATCCAGCTGGGGTTTCCTAAAACCCAGGGACTCTGTGGCTATAAATAAGGGCTAAAGCCCTCGTGTATTGTATCCCTGAAAGTTCCCTAAAGCATCCCTCCATATTAGTTGATGAATCAATAAAATCTCTCTCTCCCTTGCCCTGAGGACGTAGGCACGTTACTGAACCTCATTAAATACCGTGTTGATTGTTTTTCTCTATTGTTATCTATTCTGATCGTGTTGGGTATGTCTCCGGCTGCATCAGTCTCCGCCTGATTGGTGGATTCCTCAGAGAGGTTATTGTCCTGCGCTCAACAATTGGTATCAGAGCATCCCAGGTTCGTCGTGCGATCGTGTGTTGATTCCAAGGGCATCAGTTGCTGTTTGGGGGAGATCGTGTGTCAATCTCAGAGCAGCGTTGGGACTGTTTGTGGGATCGTGTGTCGATCTACAAATAGTGTGTAGATTGCTCGAGGAATCAATTTGGAGGAGTAGATTACTTCGAAAACTCTTTGAGGATTTCGCATGGAGGTAAAGATCCCGTCTTTATCTAGTTTATTTTATCTAACTCCGTTGTTTCCGTATTGCTTTGAGGAATAAGTTGAAAAGATGGCTAGAGAAGGTAAATCATCGAAAAAATTCATGAATCCACATCTGCTGAGGATTGATGTGGTGAAGTTCAACGGCACGAACAACTTCGGTATGTGAAGGTGTGAGGTGATGGATACGCTGACGGCATCAAATCTCGATGACACTCTACGGTTAGAGAAGAAGCGCACACTAACAACTGAAGAAGATTGGGACAAGATGAACAAAACAGTGTGTGACTTGATCAGGTCTTGTTTGAAACAAAACATCAAGTATCATGTGTTGCATGAGACTTCTGCAAGGAAGCTGTGAGAGATCCTTGAGAAGAAGTATCTAACGAAAAGCATAGAATCGCGGTTGTAGTTGAAGAGTAAGCTTATAGTTTTCAGGTGCAAATAGGATGCTCCATCAATGAACACTTGAATCGCTACACAAGACTTCTTACAGATCTAGTTAATGTGGATGTGGAGATTGATGAAGAGGATAAGGCGGTAATCCTATTGAATTCTCTTTCTTGGAAAGAGTATGAGACCTTTACTCTTACATTGATCAATGGAGGAAAATCTCTTAACTACAGTAAGGTGTCTGCTGCTCTTATGAATTATGAAACAAGGAGACAGGACTGACTGTCTGCTCAGGTGGAGACTTCTAGTTCTTCAGATGACGGTTGCACAAAGGTCTGACAGGTGAAGGTCGGATAAGGAGGTGAAAGGTCTTTGCAAGCTCCTGTAAAGAAGGGATCATTGGAAGGTGCTGCTACCTGCAACTTGGAGGGTGAACACAGCGTTCTGGACAAGAAGAAGGTAAAATTTAGCATCAGTACTCACCGCTCAGAAAGTCTTCTTGATTGTGTTTATGTAAGCGTTTGGGGACCTGTTAAGACTGCATCGCTTGGAGGTCACAGGTACTTTGTCTCTTTTATTGATAAGTTATCTAGGCATTGTTGGATTTATCCTTAAGACAAAGGTGTGAAGCCCTAGATATGTTGGTAAAGTGAAAAGGAAGAATGGAGAAGCAGACAGGTAGGAAGATCAAGGAGCTACAGATAGGTAATGCTGAAAGATACATGAACCATTCCTACGATTTGGCCAGAACATTAGTATTGGTACTCACTCACAGAAGGTATACATGGGTTGGCTAAGAAAGTAAACTGTTCCTTGCTGGAGAAGGTTTGGTGGTTGTTGTCTAATGCAAGATTAGACAAATCATTTGGGCTGAGGCGATTGTGTATGCTAGCCATCTCATAAATGAATTGACTGCGATAGAAGGTAAAACTCCATTGAAAATTTGATTTAGGAAAGGTTCTCAAGATCATAGTTTGCTGCGGGAATTTGAAAGTCCGACCTATTTCAGTGTCAAAGATGGTAAGGTGAATCCGCGAGCAAAGAAGTTTATGTTTTTGGGTGTCAAAAGAAATATGAAAGGCTACAGGTTATGGGACCGCAAAAATAAGAAGATCGTATTGAGTCGACATATCACGTTTGATGAGACTTCAGTGTTGAAGTCTACCGTCTCTCAGCAGGTGGAGAGAGGACGAAGACCGACGAAGACCAAGGAAGTATTACAGTGGATGGAGGTTGATGCTACTCCACTATCTCTAATTGGTTCGGTATCAGAGTGACATCGGGTGGAGATCATGTAGCCAGGGTGATACTGAACAGGTTGAAGATATTGATGAGAATGTCAAATTGTTTGCAGCCATTGGAACCAAGGGAAAATCATGCACGTGGGTGAAGAAACATGAATCTCAAGCTTGTGACTGCAACAAGCTCAAGTTGAAGGCTGTTGTTCTCCATGACGGTAGTGAGGAGGTTCATATGACTCAGCCAGATAGGTTTGCTGCTGAAGATTCAGGTACAAGTGCTTGAGCTTGATGAAGCTCATTTCAATGAACTACGGTTGGCGTGATCTTTTGGGCAAGGTACGTAGGCAGCCATAAAGCGCAGCCACATTTGGTGATGCAACCCGTATGAAGCTGTTTGGGTTCTCGAGAAGCTGATTGGGATTTCACGTAGAGGAGGAGAGTTGGACTTCACGTAAAGGTGAAGTTGTAAATCACCTAGAAGGGGGTGAATAGGTGATGGCTAATCTAATGGTCACTAAATGCCAAATAATGCGGAAGTGTAAACTATTATGACCTAAACTAAACTCTTACACTAAACACCACGTATAACACAAGAGTGTTGCCGAATTTTCCGTGAAGGGCTCTGACAAACTCCTCTAGATTCCCCTTGAATGGGTTGAGGTGCCACGTTGGCTCTCTTGGTTGAATACAAGTGTTAGCAAACAATCCCACGCAAGTATATAACAATATGAGCAATAATGAATATATCAAGCATATAAAGATAGACAATAAGAGTATGCAAGATATAAAGGAGATAGAGAAAGTGAGCAATCGCAAACACAAGAGATTTGTTTCGAGGTTCGAGCACACTTGCTCTACATCCCCGCCTTCGACACACGAAGGATTTCCATTATGCACGATCCCAATGGATCTCTCCTTGGTGCCGCAACACCTACAATCTCTCGGACTCCCTAGTTCGTACACACCGCAAGTCCACCGGCTCGCCGAGGCCGCACCTCAAATAAGAGTTCGCACCCGAACCCGAAACAACGCGGTCACACACGTCCGCCTCCTCAAAGAACAAAGAAAGAACTCTTTGGTGATCACAACACTTTGATCACCTAAAAACACTCTCACTACAACACTCCTATAAGATGAATAGCAATGGATGGCTCAAGTGTTTGTGTGAGAAAAACTAAGATGGAAATGGTGGAGGAAAACTCAAGAATCTCTTTTAAACACACTCTTTATAAACTCTCCTTTTTGATAGGAAATATTTGCTCTCAAATTTGTGGAGAAAAATATCTGAAAAGGATTGGAAAAACTGGCTCTAAAACTTCTCCAAAATATTGCGGAAAACAATGACCAAACCCCAAATTTATAGGCTGTCAAAAACTAGCCGTTGGGTCTATATAACAGTGGTGTAAGACATGAAGTAACTGAGCACAGAGTATCCGTGTAGCGGTATCCTGTGTAATAGTGTATCCATATATCAGTAGTTCACCAACATGCAGTAATCGTGTCGTGAATCTCAGTATCTCTGTAATGGTGAGACATGTACATGAAACAACATGAAATAACGGTATCCAGTATGACGGATATTTACATGCAATACAATGTTCAGTGTACCGGTGGTTCGGTAATGGTGACAATGTACTAGTGACAATATCTGGTATAATGGATTATGTGTGTATCAGTGTACATGTAACAGTATTGTGTAACCATAGTAGATGTCCATGAAGTGACAGTGTCCAGTGATCCTTTAATTGACCATCCATCACTTATAATCTATCAGTTATATTTTATAGCAGATGAAAGCATTAGTTTATTGTTTATGTTTACTAGCATAATATGCAGATTCTTATTACAAAATATGACTTTTCTCTAGTTAAGTTATTAATGAACATTTATAGTGATGAACCCATAATTACGATTTCATAACTAAAGCAATCACTCACTTTATTAAACATACATATAACTTAGAAAAGGAAAACACTCACAACACTGGCCATGAAAAGATAGCTCTCTTTCCCACGATCGCAACGGTTCCTGAATCGTCCAAATCGGAGTCCGGTTGCTCCAGATATCGCCCGAACTCTAGGAGTAATAGAAATGGGTTAAATATGTAATAAACATATCTTAAATGTAATTAATAAAAAGTGGAAGGGGGTTTTCTGTAATATTACCTTTATTGGGTTTTGGATGCGGGTTTGGGCTGTTCACGGGTCGGGTTTGGATCCAATACCCAAACCCATAACTTAAGTGTAAATGGGTTGTGGGTTAACGGGTTTAATGGGTTTTGGGTAAGGCTGAGCCTGTTTCTAGAACAGGGAAAGAGGACTTTGCTAGCCGACACTTCCTTTGTACCCGTTTGCCCTATCAGGTTGCCAGATAATTAAAAGGTGGGACAAAATAATCAAATAAGTAGACAGAATGTTAGTTAGGTGGACAGTTACTTAAAAAGTTGGATAGATAATTTAAAAGTTGGATAGAAACTTTAACAATTGGACAGATAGTTTAAAGTTGGACAGTTACTTAAAAAGTTAGACAGAAACTTTAAAAGTTGGACATATACTTAAAAATATGGACAAATAATTAAAACTTTGGATAGATTATTTAAAAGTTGGACAAATACTTTAAAACCTAGACAGATACTTTAAAACTTGGATAGATTATCAAATAAGTAGGCAAAAAATACCTGCATCACGTGAAATGCTCAAGATGGAGATATCACAACCTTAGCAGGCTTTCGGTGTCCCCGACCTTCACATTCTTAACAATTTTGGTCAAACCAGCAAAGCGTGCGGTCTCATCCTCTCTTTCTTCTTCTCTTTCCTCCTCCCTTCCTTCCTCTCTTACTTCCTCCTCGACAACTGGGGGAAGTTTATTGTCCACACACCACCTCGCTTGATTTTACGTCGTCTTTTTCTTCAGCATCGGAAAACTTCCTAAGATCTTCAAAAGCTTTCTCAACTTCATCGAGACCAGCAACCGCCAAGACAATGCGAAAGTAGGTAATGTCTTGTTCATAATGAACAAGCACTTCTTCTTTTATGTCCCGTTGCTTCTCTCTTCGCTCCTCCTCTCTTCGAAAGGTACCATGTTCTCCCCCTTTCCTTTTCTTCTTTTTGTTCTCTCTTTCTCTCTTCTCTCCTTTCCTCTTTGCTCTCTTCTCCCCTGCTCTCTTTTTTCTCTCTTCTCATTTCTTCCTTTCCCTCTTCTCTTTCTCCTTTTCTTTCTTCTCAGCTACTATCTCTCCTCATCGATGATGTGGTACACTATCTTCTGTGACCTGTGCTCTAACCTCAACTGCTTAAAGGAGCCCAAAACATGTCCCATTTTTACCCAATTACACATGGGTGGAATACCGTCTCTCTCCTAGTTGGTGTCCCTAGGTCGGTTATTGTATAGTACCATAACTATATTTCAAAGTAAAAAGATGGACATATTACTGAAAAAGTAGACAAATAATTATGAAAATGGACAAATATCTAAAATAGTGGACAAATAACTAAAAAAGTTGATAAATAACTGAAAATGTGAACAAATTACTAAAAATTTGGACAGAAACCTAAAAGGTGGACATTTTAACTTGGGGTGGCCAAACTTATATTTAACAAGGTGGCATATCCAGACATGCAGCCACTGTTATTTGTACTTTCACTAGCAGTTCGTCTCTCCATTGAACGCTTTGCAATGCGAATACCTTTCATTGTTTTCTCGTGAATAGCCATAACCTACGCCGTGCCTTTCACAGTTTCCAGGCTCCAACAGTACGAAAAGTGATTCTTGGATACTGATTGTCTGGTGTTCAGGAGCCATATCATTAAAAGCTGATATAGGATTTGAAGGAGGACAAATTCAAAAATATCCTCCTTTTTTGAGCTCTCAACTAGGCTAATAAGGAGCTCCTCCAAATAATACCTTTTAAAGAAGTACATAAGTTGCAGAGTTGCTAGAAAGGAGCACCAATATTACAATTAAAAGTGGACAGAAATACAAAAAAATGGACAGAAAAATAGGAAAATGGACACATTTCACGTAAGTTGGAAATTTTTTTTTTAAACTAACCTCTGCTTAATTTCAGAAGGGATCTTCCCTCCTCGTATGACCTTGTCTCTTTTCTTTGTTAATCTCGTCTCTATCATGAAGTATCGATTAAGTACCATGTATCGTGATTTATCCACATTTACAATTTATGAACGAAAGCAATCACTCAATCTACCATGAATAAATGTAATTGATAAAATGAAAACACTCACAAACTAGCTATGGAAGGTAGCTCTCTTCCTCACGATCGCAACAGATCTAGAATCGCCAAATCGGCGTACGGATGCTCCAGATATCGCCCGAATACTAAAAATCATAAAAATGGGTTAAATATGCAAGTAAAAATATTGTAAAGCAAATACGAAAATGTAGCAGGGGGTTTCTGTACAATTACCTTTATTGGGTTTATGGTTTTGGAGCGGGTTGGGCTCATAACCGGTCGGGTCCAGATCCACAACCCATACCCAATTAACTTAAGTTAATGGGTAATGGGTTAACGGGTTTCAACTCAACATTTAGGCAAACCAATAGGGTTATTGGGTTCGGTTCCACCCGAACCCAATAACAGAGCAGCAACAGCAGCAGCTCTTGCTGCTGCTGCGCGAGCAGGCCAGCCAGCAAGGCTGGCCGCCGCCGGCGGCGGGGACCCGCCGGCGGCGACCCCGGCCGCCAGCAGCGCGGCCGTCCGGCAGACAGAGAGAGGGTGAGTGAGAGAGAGTGAAAGAAAGAGAGAGATATAGAGGGAGAAGGGAGAGAAAAGGAGAGGGGAGCAGGGAAGCGGCCACCCAGGCCGCCACGCGGCGATCGCCCGGGCCGGCGGCGGCGGTCTGGGCCACGCACAGAACCGGGGGAAAGAAATAGAGAGAAAGAAGGGAGAGAAAGAGAGAGTGTGAGTGAGAGAGAGAAAAAAGAGGAGGGGGCCAAGGGCTGGCGGCGGCCCCGCCCGCCCAAGCCGGCGGTCGCTCAGGGAACGAGAGAGAGAGAGTGGGAGAGAGGGAGAGAGAGAGATGGTGTAACCCCCTGATCCCCGGTGTACGTATCACCGTATCAGTACCCGATACGATGTATAAAATTGATTTGACCTCCGTAGTAGTCCGATTGAGCTGATTTCAGTTTCAAAAATCATTTTCTTATATTTGAGATTTTTCAGGATTTTCTGGAAATTTTCTGAATTATTTTGGAAAATCTTCGTAGTCGGTGTCAACCGATACCGATAATCGGCTCTACGATTTTTCTTTCACAAATGGAGTAGAATTTTGAGAATCGGCTTTCACCGTGTGTCTTAGAATCACGTGAGCTATGTTTGGGTATTTTTGGGGATTTTTCTGATTTATCAAAATCTGGCCAAATCGGTGTCTCCCAGTATCGGGACAGCTTCTGAGATTTTTAGTTTACAAACCGGACTGAATTTCATCAAACCGTTTTCATATTCCGTCTTAGAATAATATTCTCTATTTTCTGTAATTTTGGACATCATTCGGAACTAGTCAATTTTTCATCATATTAATTTAATATTAATTAATTAAATTAAAACATTCTTTATTCTTTTCTTTTCCCTCTTCTTCTCCAAGTCCCTGGAGAAATCTTCCACCGCCTAAACCCAATCAACTCATCTCTCTCTCCTCT
>JAVJIF010016107.1:0-104450 GCA_038442645.1 Agave tequilana
AAATGCAATAATACATGAAAAAGGAGAAAGGGAAGGAAAATTTGTCACCTCAAGGTGGTGGTTCCGGTGGTGGTCTTATTGGGCCAAGCGTTTCTGGCCAATCTAGATACTGTGGATTTTCATGGAACCCACTTTTTAGGACCTCTATCTTATTAGCATTTTATACTCCCCAATATGAATAGGATTATGCAAGATCCTAACATGAAATTTTTCCCGATTATATGACCAACCTGGGATATTATCACGAAGTCATATTGATCTAAACCTTGATCCAACAGTGGAATGTGATTTTGTGAATGGATGATTTGGGCTCAATAATGAAAGGAATGGGAACCGATACAGACTCGGGAACAAACTCAAATTAAGTTTAGATTCGAGAGTAGGAGTTGGTTCATGAGTTTTGTCCAAATCATAGAATTGAAGTTCACATTCATTTCAAATAATGAAATGTTACTATCCAAAATAAGTGGTTCATGTTCAATAGGGATAAGAATCAGCGTTGGCTTCAGAATTAGGTCCAAATCGGGTAAGGATACCGAGTCAGTATAGATTCAAAAAGTGAAATTGAATTACAACATTGAAAATCGGTGTCACATTAATCTTCAAGTTCAATCTCATTGAAATGAAAACTTACCAATTTGTCAATGGGTTGATATTGGTCAAATTCAAAATTATGTGATGAAATCGAATCTTGGTTAAAATCTCTAAGATACCATGATTCTTTGTCAATATGGCTAGGAGAATCAGGAGTGGTCGAAAATGTGTTAGGCAGAGTTTCTTCATTCCTATCATTAATTGTATTCACCAAATGACTCACTTTTGCTTCTAACATATTAAGAGATTTGGGACAATCCGTTTGGGATTGAATACAATCATTTTGGGACTGAATCATGAATTTCATATTCTTTTCTAAGTCAAGAGATTCTTCTTATTATGGTCAGACTTGAAAATTAGCGTAAGGATCTTGGATTTGGGAATTGTTTGGGAGAATTGAGTCTGCTATGATTTGTACTTGTCGTGTGGACTCAAGGAAGGCTTCAAAAGTCTTTTCTAAAGAAGATTTCTCTTTATAGGTTAGTCTTGGTATGGATTATATGAAGCTGTTTGTTGGTAAGGTTGTTGATAGTAAGACTCGGGCGAGTTGTATCCCACTGACTCAGTGAAGAGTGGTGATTATTGTCCCATTCTTGTTCATAATACTGGGATTGGGCATATATTGATTCGGATAAGACCAATCTGGCATACTTGGTTGGTTAGAGTTATATAATGTTGGGTTGGTAATATCCGAATTGAAAGAAGTTGGAGTGAAATATGAATTTGAGTTATAATCAGAATAATCGTAATTATAATCCATTTTCACAAGAACAAATAAAAACAAACAAATAAACAAACAAGAAAAAATCTAGTCTATGTTAGGGTAGAACCGAGACCTAGACGACTCTTAACTGTTGATTATCCATAAGAGGTATATTGCAGAAGCTGACCACAAGTTAATAGGCCAGGTAGGGTAAGATTGGTGAGAGGTATCCGTGCTAAGCAACGGGCCTAATTATGCCAAACCACCAGCCTTCGGGTTTTCGCCCCTCAATCCCCAACCTTAGACACCGATTTAACAAGAGTCAACTTCTAACAACTTCCCCTTAAGTCAATCCCTATTTGAGTCTGAGATGTCCCTAGGGCCAACGACTCAATTTTATGTTAGGCAAGGTTAGTGAGTGAGGAGATGATTTTTGGGCTAAGTAAGGGTAATGACTTCACCCACCTTATCTTGTTAAAGGATATGCCCTTAGTCTTTTTAGTGCAGTGTACAAGTATAAAGCAAAAGGTAACATTCAAGCAATATGAACACTCAAAATATGTTTCCTAAACTATATGCAATGAACACATACCTTTGCTCCAGCACTCTTCAACAGTAATATAAAGAAGCGAAATAGACAGATACCCTAAGATGCAAGAGTCTAAACGTTTTTTAGCATTTACAAAGCAACAAGTTACTATTGATTAGAAATATGTACAGAGTGAGTTAAACAGATAAAATAATAACTGCAGAGAGTTAATCTATGTAAAGCAACCTGCAAGAGACTACAGTTAGTAGTTCACTACAGTTGTGGGCTCTGATGCTCTGTCTTCTTGGGCAGAGGTACAGAGTGCAGCTCCTAATTTTCTATAATTAGCCTCTGTATATCAAAATAGAGAAGAAAAAGAGTAAAACTGTTAAGGTAAATCAAGAAGAAAGAAAACTTACTGTCTCGTCCCGGCAACGATGCCAAATTTTGATCGAGCCAAACCTGCACAAAAAATAACATAAATTTAGAACAGTGCTAGGTCCTCAATTCTACCGTGTAGCCTAGGGCTAGCGGGTCGTGATCCACAGGGAGAGACAGTGATGGAAGCGTTATGTAAGTTTCTTCTTTTATTTACAAAAACTAGTTAATACTTATCTTCTCAGTTTACAAAAAGAAATAAAAATATTAAGTTAAGTTAAGAAGAAGATGGTAGAAGAAGAGATGGTGGTGTTGTTTTATTTTAATTATAAATGAAAAATAAACAAAAAGAGATAAAGAAAAGTGTTCATGCAAAAATCAAAAATAAAAAGAAATAAAAGAAGAATATTTACCTCTACTATTGAACCATAATAAATTTACCATGCTATACCTTAGCATGGAGTAAGGCAAAGTAATAGAAAAGAATAAAGGAAAGCAAAGCTTCGTGAGATCGAGCACATTGAAGAAAAGTAGGAAACCTCCATTGATTGTCACCTTCAATATAAGCTTCTTGAAGAAAAGATTATAATAGTGTCACTCTACAATAACTCTTTCTCTCTTTTAATCATGTAACTCTCTCTAACCTAAGCTAAAAAGAAAAATAAAAGAAAAATAAAAATTACATTGAAGAAGAAAAGAAAATTTTAAGTAAAGCTCTCTCTCTAAGATGGTACTCTTTTTGCCTTCGAGGTATGAGGGTATTTATAGGAGAAAACTAGAGGGATAGAACGCGTATGAAGATAGAAAGAGCTGTATATTTCTGAATTTAAATTCTTCCCCTTATCTCCAAACTTGATTTGATTTATCTAGAAATTCAATTCTGATCTGCAGCTTATTGGCGTGTTGATTGCTGCATATCACTTATCAAATGATAGAATTGAAACAAGTGATCAACAGAAGAATTGTAGCCCTTTAAGTCTTCTTTCTGAAACATCTTGAATCATCAAATTTGAGTTTCGATAGATAAAGTTATGATTAAACACTAAAGAGTGTCTAGTCTGAATCCGAATTAAATTCAGATTTTCTCTCCTTTAACTTCATCTTGTGGTGCAAACAATCTGGTTCAAATAGAAGTCCATCTCTATCTTTAATTATGATGATGATTCATCTTGTTCTATCTTTCTCCTCCTCTAAATTTGAGTTGCAATTAGGAGTCCTACTTTATCCTTCCTCCTCCTCCCCTAGATTTTAAATTAATAATTAAAATTCAAGTTTAGATTAGGTTAGATAAGATAGAAGCTTGTAAATTACTAAAATAAATCATGCATGTGGGCTTGTGGGCTTCAATTGGGCTTCATTTATTTATTTTTTAATTACTCAAGGCCTGCAAAATACTAAACAATAAAACGTTACATAGCGGTGCTTTAAAAAGAATAAGTAGGAAATATGATGATAAATATGATGATAAATATGCACTTTTGACTATCTATCATCGTCTGCTATCGTGTCTCGTCAGTAACTTTCTCATACTATTTTAAGTATGATTTTTCGGATCGATTACCTGTCGGCTGAGGTACATCGCTTGCGTAGTGCAAGCGTGCTTTTTTCCTTCAGAACCGCTAAGAGAAGCTGATATGAGATTACCATCATCCGACAAGATAGAGATAACATTACAAGATTTTCCCTTTGACTTGGATTTCTTTGAATCCCATTGTTTATCTTAGGCAAGGTCTGGGTGTATCCATATGATTTTCTCTGTTTCCACTGTCAAGGGAATAAGACCCTTACTGTCTTGAGTTTTGGCTGGAGGATGCTTTACTTCTATTCGTGCTTCAGGGATTGGGAAGGTCCCATCAGGCACTGTGATTTTTGGGTTTTGCCAAACTCGAGGGTCACCATGCTTGCAGTGACTTTCTTTTGTTCTGATTTCAGAGTCAGAACTCTGGCGTCGACTAAAGCTTGAATTTTGTCCTTGAGGAAGAAGCACTTATCAGTAGGATAATAAACCATTCTATGAAAGAGGCAATAGTTGGGATCATTCGTGCGTCCCGCTTCATTAGGGCGTCGAGCATCTGGTAGCTTTAATTTGTTTCCTTTGTAGAGTAAATGAAATATTACGACCACCTGCTCGTCTTTGAAGGAGTACTATTTTGGAGGAAACTTAAACTCCTGATTATTGAAGCCGCTCTTCTTGGCCTTCGAGTGAACGTCCCCTGACAATTCAACGGACATAGTCTCTTTCTCTTTGACTTGGGAGGACTGCGCCATGTCACCGCGCCCTTTATTATTTTACCCCATTTGCCTTTAGGGGTAGATGGTTCAAACTTTTTAGCCGACTTTTCGGCTATCTCAGCTTGCTCGACTAGCTCCTTCCAGGTATGAGCTTTGTCAGCCCCCATACGAATCTCCACTTGGTCCAGGAAGTTATGCATGCATGTCTGCAAGAGCATGGGGAATGGCATCCCTGCTGGGCACATCAGAGATAAGTTCCTGAACCGCTCAATGTAGTCACAGACAGATTCGCCCTTCTCTATATGGTAGAGAGGATTTGTCCATGGTTACCTCAGTGTCATCCTCGTAAAAATGAGAAAGAAATCGGGTCTCTAAGTTAATTCAGGAATTGATAGAGCCTGGAGGAAGGCTTCAGAACTAGTCGAATGCTACCCCCTTCAGGGTGCTGATGAACAGTCTGGCCATGATTGCATCGTTATCTATAACGTTACCGTCTGAGACTTGAAGTAGTAGATGTGCTGGTTTGGTGAGCTCTTACCATCATACGTATGTAATGTTGGTGGCTTGAACTTTGGCGGGTATGGTACTGAATCCCATTCAAAGGGGTAAGGATGGACTGCCCCAACCTTATTTAGTTCATCCCTCTGGGTTAGGGATGCGATCTGAGCTTGGATGCCTTTAAGAACTTCAACATCCATAGAAGAACTTTCCTTTGACTTCTCAGTCTTGGGTTGTTCATCGTTATGATGTTCCTTCTCATTCTGATTGCTCCCGGTTCATTGTTATTTCAGTTAGTGAGGAGTTGGGCGAGCATCTGTTGAATGTTGTCTAAAGCTTCTTGCTGAGCCTTGGAGGTTTGCTCATGAGCTTTCAACCATCGACGGAGGTCATCATTACTGTTATCAGTCATATTCACTGACACTTCATCTGTTCGTATTGAGCTGACCGTTGCCGAAGAGGCATACCCACTGTCTTCGTCCTCCTCATCAGACCATTGGAATAGTCTTCTCATTGATTCTGGTGATGTTACTACAGTTGAGGAAGATGGCTGCTCATAACTGTAGGGTATTGAGATCCTAAATCTGGTGTTTCGGAGGACATCTTCTTCGTGCACCCAGACTTGGCTTAAGCCCGGCTATAGTCCAGATCTGGAGAACTGAAGGGAGGAGAATTAGCACTACGCGGCGCTCGCCTGCCCCTATGCGGTTCCCCTCCTCTACCGATCATATTGACGGATGCTGAGGCAGATCTGGTAGATTTCGCGATACGCTCCTTTTGCGATGCTTCACGGGGCCTGCACCGATAGTCGATCAAAGACTGCTGTCGGTTTGGAGGATGGCGGGGATTGGTCCTAGCCGGCAATGGACTGAGTGATAAAATATTACAACGAAATAATTCTGATTACAAAAGAGGGGAGAATATTTGAATCTCCTCTTTATTTAAGTCTAGGTTCTTCATGTGGCGATGGAAAGTGAATCTTGTCTTTATTGACCGCCTGAGCGACAAGCTTCTCTTAGATCGTTTTAAGGATGTAAGATCACCCTACTTGGACACATCAAGTTTTGAAGTTCGTTTTAAGGATGTTTATTTTTTGCTTATCTACTTTGTTCCCCTCCCTTTCTCTTTGCATTTCAAAAATATCCAGAATGGACTAGCTTAGGCAAGTTTTTTCCTTAGGAGGAAAGAAAAGCTCTTAGCAGAGCTAAGCTTCCCACGAAGCTGAAGATGAATTTTCGGCTATGTCAAGAACGAGCTTCCAGCGGAGCTAGCACAAAGTTTCTGCGAAGCTAAAGATGAGCTCTTAGCGGAACTAAGGCTCATCTTTTAGCGAAGTTACTCAAGCGTCGCGCGAGGTCAACGCTAAACTCACAGCGAAGTTAGACCTTGGTGGGGCTGAAGAAAGATTTCTCGAGAAGGCGCTTAGGCGCCATTTCAAATTGATTTGAAACGGCCGCTTGCGCTCCTTTTGAGGAGTCAAAATTAAGACATTTTATGTCTATAAAAGCCCGATGGGCTGAAAAAGAGAGTTAACTTCTCTTTAGATTTTTAGAGAATTTTCAGAGAGTGGATCTCTTTCTTCTTCTTCTTTTCGATTTTTAGAACTCCATAGTTCTTTCATGGCTCCCAAAAGACGAGCAGGCAAAGAGCCAGCGGCCTCTGCGACGGAGGGGCCCTCTCCTCTTCCGGTCATCGAACGCCCCATTGCAGGTAAGGATTTTTTTCCTTATATTTGGAGATTTTCATCTCTTTTTGAAATCAATTTCTGGCTATTTCCTGATGAATCCATCGTGATCCAGTGATCTCAGGGAGTTTAACTCCCTTAATTTTCTTTGCCGAATTTTTAGTAGATTTAATTCCCCTTAATTTCTCAACTAGAAATTTAGAAACTGAATGGTTTCTTCTCTCAGCTTCTCTGCGAAGCTAACCCTTAGGGCGGTTCACATTCTGTCAAATGACAGGATGCAAAGCTAGCCCTAGAAGCGTATTTGGGAAAAGGACTTTAAAGTCCTTGAACAGTTTTAGGCACAAGTGTCTTTCTGACGAAGTTAGCCCTTGGGGCTTTTCGCATTCTATTCAGCGACAGAACACGAAGCTAAGCTTCCAGAGCGAAGCTAATACTTAGAGATCTTCTGCACTCTGTCTTTGTGTAGGATGGCGGAGCTGAGCCTCAGGGCGAAGCTAATGCTAGGCTAGCTTCACTCGAAGAGCGAAGCTATGCCTTAGCAATTTTCTTTTTGCTATTACTTTCCTTTTTTTTCTTCGGCTAATGAACTGATATAGCTTCTTCTTGTTTTTGCAGTACACTATACTCCGGGTCCTTTGAACAGTCTTTTGGAACAACTAGGGACTGGATGGCAATGTTAGCCTGCAATTCCAAGGGCAGGCCTCATTATTCAGCGAGCAGAGTGCTGCTGGCCGGGATGCCCTTATCTACACTGGAGATTAACGTACTATGAGGAGCATCTTAACTACTACTCCCCTCGAGGATTGTGACTGAAAATCTATCAGAAGCCTGGTTTCATATTTGGGGATGCAGCGCCAGATACCGATCATCAGCTGCTGGCTGGAGAAAGGTAGTGGATCTTCAATCTGAATGGCGAGAAGTATTATCTCCCATCTAGCAAGCGTCATTTTCCGCTGTCTTTCTAATGTGTGACGAAGGTTCGAAAGATGAAGTGGCAAGTGACTCGGACTATTGACTTCATTCACGTGGGAAAATTGATAGCTCCGTCTCCCGGTTATACTAGGACGGGTGCTTCTCGCTGCATATTGGGTCTCCACTCTAGGAACGTTCTCTCAGACATTCCAGTGGGGGAAAATCCCGCCTGGCTCAAACTTTTGGAAACCAGTTCTTCAAAGCTCATGGCAATTATTCAGCCACTGATTTTAGGACCTCTGGGTGGATTCATCCTCCTAAAGCCTAGTGGAGGGACTTGACCTTATATATCTTGGCCCATTTTGAAGAGGATCTGGAGAGGCTAGGACTCTATGAGGCTGTCAGGGCAACCTGTTACGACATCCAGATGAGCGTAGCGAACTTCTACGCCATCTTCGAGTTATATTGTCTAGCTACAGGGACTTTTTTCACTCTTGTAGGCGAATTGGGCATGGCTTTGTATGATATGTGGGAAGTCTCTGCTCTGCCCTTGGGATCTCTTCCTTATGAAGAATATTTCCCATGTGAGGCGGAATTGGCACTTCTGGAGCAACATGAGCCCGCTTTGTTCGAGACTTATCGGGAATTGATGTGCCATCTTTACATCTGCTCGAGTATGCACGGGAGCCATAAAGGAGCTTCGAGCAGTTCGAAGAGCTGGGAGAATTATTTGTTCCCCAACCTGGAAGATGCTCCTGAAGTGTCTCACTGCGGGATTGCAGACGAGGACATTTTTGGGAGGATGCAAGAACACTCCCAGGGGGACATGATTTTGGAAGAAGATGATGGACCTATGAGAAAGGTGACATTCTCCGGAGTTTTCATAACCAGGCTCGTCGACCGATGTCCCGGAAAGCACTTTTGGCCGGTTTTTTTATCGGTTTGGCTGAAGAGAGGCGTGGTGCTATCTTCCTCTGGCGACGTCATTCTTCCGACTGTCTTATTACCAGCCGTTCATCTTGTCCACGGTCGTTCCCTTGGACTTCTCCCGGCGATGGTGTATTGTAGGCCTTCATGCATTGACGGAGGCTTTCTGTAGACTACCACCAACGAAGAGGGGAAAAGGCACTATCTTGCCTCGTGACGGACCAAACCCCAGGATCGGTTTGCCATACACCTATTTGATTGCATGGTTCATCCTTCACTACCTTTCCATTATCCAAGCTGGTGAGGAGCCTCTAGAAGGTGTCCGGGTGGCGCTTCTCCGTCAATTTGAGGGATGTTCATGGTCATTGACTTATGTGATCGCGATTCGTAAGCTGTTGCGCCGGTATGACGTTTACAGCCTTTTCGGTGCTTTCCCTACATTCGCGATGCAGGCTATGGCAAAGAATTCAAGGATGTAGGAGATGGGCAGAAGTTGCTGAGCTGGGGGATCTTTGAATGGCTGGTTAGCATCCGGCCCTCCCATCTGGTGTACAAGAGCGGGGATACCTGCTACTTGGAGCCTTATGTCCTGAGTCAATTTGCTCGTCAGTTCGGGTATGACCAACTACATGTATGTAACCCGAACACCAACCTGGCCTTCATGGGAAGCCTCATTGACGGTGCTCGTGCCTGGCGGTTCTTCATCACTGGCTGTACTGAGGCGCGGCTGTGCATGCCAGTGAGGACTCCGAACCTACTGACAACTTTGGGGTTCTGTCAGTAGTATAGAACTTCTAACTCTACGCCAATCGGGTTTTCTACTAACTCTTTTAGTGTGAAGTTGATCTCTCAGTGGCTGAAGCGGAAAGTCACCGAGAGAGGCGAGGGTAGAAGGGTCCGTATGCCTGGCCTCGGGGAGTTTGTCGCTACTGCTGATAGTGAGGCTTCAGACACAGAAAGTCCCCATTTTAAAGGAGATGCAGGTGCTGAGGCTCAACCAGGTGCTCCTGGTGGGGTAGGCATACCCCCCATGGAAGATGTGGAGGTAGAAGAAGTGGAGGAAGAAGATCCTGATATCCACTTCAAACGAAAGCGGCAGGGTGGATCTCACAGGAAGAGGGTAGTGAAGAAGCCTCGTCGCTGCACTCCCACCATTATTGCAGAGGGTGAATCAGCTGCAGTGCCTTCTCCTCCTGCTCCGTTAGTTATCAGGTTATTGGCTCAGAAGCAGACTATTGATAAAGCTGTTCCCGACCTAGGTAATATCAGTTTCATTCTTGCGACATGTACTTATATATTTCATACAGCTCACTTGTTTATCCCCTATGATTCAGGAACTGAGATTACAAGAGAACCGAGAGCCGAGGATACAAAAGAATAGGGGGATTCTTATGATCCTTTGTTCAATTATAAAGAAGGTGACGAGGCTAGCTACTTCGTCATCGCAGAGGATTCCAGAGGTGACGCGGCTGACTTCGGTCCTTCAGGTGTTCGGACCTCGAAAGGGAGTCCTGTGGCTTTAAACTCTTTGGGATGGACCATAGAGGCTTCGGCGAGTGAAGGTGAGCGAGTCCTCCCTCCTGCATCTGCCAAAAACTTTCCTATGGAGCCTGAGGGGATTGATGCTGGCGTTGAGGAAGTTCGGGGAGACTGCGGCTGAGGCAGTTGAGGTGGTATCACCTCTCGGTAATACTTTGATCTTTTGTTAGTAATTCTCTCTTGATATTCATTATGTCTTGCTCAAATAAAGTCTTGCCACAGGTGTTTCACCTTTAGGTGCATCAACTTCAAGGGAGCCAGCTAATCTTCCTGAGGGGATTAGGGGTGAAGCAAGTACTTCGACTGCAACGGATGCTGCCGAGTTGAATGTCTTGTATCACGACCGGCCATCTTATCAGCCTGAGCCGGCTAGTGGAACTAAAGAGGATGAGGGGACAGTGGTTACGGAACCAATCTCACTTCCAAGTATATCGGTAGGTGAGATGCCAATGGTTTTGTTAACGCAGCCTATCCTGATAACCACGGAGCTGAAGGTAATTACCAGCCCTACGTCTCTGACACTGGTTATTGAGCCAGCTCTTCCTAAAATAGTCACCAGCCCTACTTCCATTGTGGCTAGTGTACTGGTTTCAATGAGGACTCCTACGAGATCACCGACAATCCCTCATATTTCTCCAGCCAGCGCTTCTGCCATCTCCTCTACGGTTATGTTAGTGAAACCGGTGGAAACTTTGCCTTCAGGGACCACTCGTTCACCAGAAGTAGTTGAAGCCGAGAAAGAATTTGTGACTGAGCTAGTTGACAGTTTTTGTAAAGGCTTGAAGTGATCTGTTGCTTTGATCTTGAAGGGCTCGACTACCTCGTTCTCTGCTTTGAAGGTGATCCTCTCTCGAAATATTGACAGCATTCGAGACTTTGGAGGGGATGACCAAGCCGTCACATTGGAGCTTCTAGTGGAGAAGCTTGAGAGAGATGTAGACGAATGGCGTCGTCTCAACAATTCAGAATTGGACTCCTCAGTTAATGAACAGCTTGAACACCTTGATGCTCAGATGCGTGAAGCTCATCTTGCGGCAAAGGAAGCAGCTAAGACAATATCTTCATATTTAAAATCCTTGGAGACAAGGAAAGTAAAAATTGAAGATGCCATAAATGCTTCTAATAGTTCTCTTCTCGACGCTGAGGATAAGATTGAAAAGGCCAAGGAAATGATCAAGAAAGCCAATCTTCTTCTGTCCAAGGCTGAACCGTGCGTCTTGAGGAGATCGCTCGACTAGAGCAGCTTAAGGCTCAAAATAACGAAGTCCTTCAACAGGAGCTAACACAGAGGGCAACTTTAGCTAAAGTTGAGGCTCGTCTATCCCAGACAGCGATCTTTAATGAGGCTGAGTTGAGGTTGCAGGCATTCATCAGAGCCGCTAAGGAGAGGAAGAATAGGCTGGCCATCCTTGAAGATTGGATCAAGTCTTACGAAGCACTCTCGTAACTTGTAATCCATGCATCTATGTATCCCTCCTTTGGAATCAATAAAAAGTAATTTTATTTGACTCCTCTGTTGTATTTCCAACTTATTTTATTTTCTAAATTTGCAATTCTTACTTTCAGGTTGTATATAATGGTATAACTAATCTAATCAGAGGTGATAAACTGATAGAATTAGTTACAAATTTGAGAAATGGCTAGACTCAAATCATATTGAGATAAGGATGGAAGAATTTTGAGCTTGACGATCTTTACTGTTCAGAGGTAAATATTAATGTAACAGATTAAAGATTATTAGATGACCTGAACATGATGATTAGGAATCACCAAACATGAAGTTTTGTCATTCAAAGGTGATGAACTGGGCATAACGACAAAGAAAGATGAGATTGGATATTCATTGGTTTAGAGGTGACAAGCTAGACATAATCGATTAGAAATTATCAAACTCGGAGTGTTTACTGTTCAGAGATGACGAACTGGACATAACAGTAAGTAAAAAGGGAGACTTGACTATCTGTCGGTTCAGAGGTGACAAACTGGATATAACCGATTGAGAAGCCACCAAGCTTGAAATTTTATCATTCAGAGGTGATAATCTGAACATGATAACAAAATGAAGGTGAATCCGATTTTAGGGACCCGTCTATTCAGAGGTGATATACTGGACATGATAGACTAAGACATACCAAACTCCGAATCCGCTGCCAGAGGTAGTCGCATTAACTTAGCAGGTAGCCCACTAGGGACTGTAAGAGTGAATTGGATCTAGGCACCCATTGCTTCAGAGGTAATATGGACATGACCAACTAAGAGAAATCAGGCTCATAATTCGCTGTTCAGAGGTAGTCGTATTAACATGATAGCAAGAACTTCTGACCTTGATAAAGGGAAGGAGAACAAAGTTATGGACTTATCTGTTCAGAGGTGGTAAACTGGACATGACAGTTGAAGTACCATAAGAAGGGAGATCTAGGTATCCGTCGGTTCAGAGGTAATATGGACATAACCGATTGAAAATTGCTAGACTCAAAGCCCTGCCGTTTAGAGGTGGCGAACGGGACATAACGACTAAGGAATAGTCCCTACTGGATTGAAAGATGAGACTTGGTTATCTGTCAGTTCAGAGGTAATATGGACATAACCGATTGAGAAACTACCAAGCTCAGAATTTCTACCGTTTAGAGGTGATAAGCTGAACATAACGCTAAAAAAATAATCCTGTCAGGGGAAATAGGATCTGATCATAAACTCCATGGGAAAATTAATATCTCCTTCGGATGTTATTTAGAAGAAATTGTCAGAGGTATATTATTACGTGACAACAAGGAGAGTCCATTGGGGACTGAGTGGGAAATAATAGACTTTGAAGAGAGTCTACTGAAAACTTGCTGGGGAGCTAGGAAATATAAATCTCATGAAAGATTATATGTCAGAGAACTCCGTGAAAATTTGTACAGCAACTTGTCAGAGGTGTGATGTTAAGTTGACAAGAATTCATTTATTGTCAGAGGTATTTGAACACAACAGTAATTTGAGTGGACCTGTCATTCTATTGAAGAGAATGACAAGCGGAGTTTATTCACCGGGAAGTTGACCAAATTCACAGGGATGTTGGTTTTATCCACCGGGGAGTAAGCTAGAGTCTTATCATCCGAGGTTTAATGTTAACATGATAGGTTAGACTCGTCATTTCAAGGGATATGAATACCTTTCTATGTGGTCTTACCATTCTATGAACGGGAATTGGTAAGTGATTTTGGAAAGAGAATTAAATGGGAACGGTCCCTTAAGATTTTTAGCAAACCCTCAGCTGTCAACGGATTTGATATGCCTTTACCAACTACCGTTTGAGTCGGGCTAGCCATGTTATTCCCCTCATCATGATAAGTTGTCAACGATTTATGTTGGGCTTAAAGGCTAACATTTCCCTCTATCTTTAGCCATTAGAGGCGTTGGATTATTTTGTTACTTTGAGCAACGCGATGCTTCCCCTGGGTTTTCACTCTGTAGGTGAGTTGGGGATTAAAGGAGTAGACACGAATTCCGCAAGATTTCGATTTGAAGATTATCGTTCCTCGTGGACTCTCTGTCAACCCTTATCTTGTTTCCATATTGGAAAGATTCTGCATCAGGATGTGTCACGAACCTTCTTCAATGAGTTCAACTTGCCAAGTCATCAGCTAAACTCCTTTGATCTTTGATTCGATCGGTTACCATTTGGTCGGTCGTCACGTCTTGATATGAATGTGGAAACAGTAGAAAGGTTCAGCAAGAGAATGCGTCACGAACTTTCTTCAATGAGTTCGGCTTGATAAGTCATCAAATAAACTCATTTGTTTGGTCGGACCTTTTTTCGTTGGGTCGAACTTCGATCGATCGAACCGGAGCAGGGAGGTATGCCACCATTATACATAGAAAAGTCAGGCAAAATAAGCCATCTGCCTGAAACCATTGCTGAAGCATGCTTGACTTCAAAATATGACCTATTCTTCTAAGTTGAAGATAGGTACATGTTTATATACTAGAGAAGAGTGACAAGGCTAAAACAACTTGATCCCTTGTTTTCTTCTTCAATGTCAAAGGCGTTCGATCGGCTCGATACTAGCCGACAGTAAATTTGTAACCTTGACTCTTCTTTGATACAACTGGTGTTCGATCGGCTCGACACTGGTTTATGGTTGTATGATCTTGTTAGAGAAAGAGAGGAGCGCTCTATCTATATATCTTGGATTTGAAGGTCTTGATCAGAGGTGTAATGTTAACTTGATCATGAGAAGGATCTTATCAAGGATAATACTTCTTTAGAAACTTGCCGTTGATTGGCATCATGAGTAAGTCTCCGTCTGAAGTCATAAGGCGATATGCTCCATTTGAATAGACTGTTTCTATCACAAACGATCCTTCCCATTTGGGCTGAAATTTGCCTTTGGTTTGTGCATCATGATCATCGGTCGTCTGACGGTTAAAACCAAATCTCCTTTCTGAAAAATCCTTTGCTTAACCTTCTTATTAAAGGCCTTCGAGATTCGCGCTTGATACAACTCAATGTGTTGTTGAGCTTGTAGCCGCTTCTCATCTAAGACTTCGAGCTCTTGGAGACGCAAGCGATCATTGTCCTCCTTTGTCATTTTAGTCATTAAAGCAACTTGTAATGACGGCATCTGAATTTCTAGCGGTATGACCGCTTCGCACCCGTATACCAGGGAAAAGGTGCATTGTCTGTCAGGGTCCGAACTGTGGTTCGTAGGCCCAAAGACATTCACTAAGCTTCTCATTCCAATCTCGCTTATTTGATGAAATAAATTTTTTGAGTAGCTTGATAATTATCTTGTTGAATGCTTCCGCCAAGCCATTAGCGATAGGGTTATAAGCAGTTGATGTCACATTCTGAATCCGGTACTTGTCACAAAATCGGTAGAATACCTGGCTCACGAATTGGGGACCGTTATCATGGATGATCCGTCTAGGGACACCAAATTGATGGATGACATGGTGTTTGATAAAATTAACCACATTAGAAGTTTTAACTTCCACAAGCAGGATAGCCTCTGCACATTTTGAAAAGTAATCGGTTATTGCCAAGATAAATCGGTGACCTTTTGTTGAAAGGGGGCTGATCGGCCCTATGACATCGATTCCCCATGCTTCAAATGGCCACGAAGCAACGGTTGGATGGAGCAACTATGGAGGCTGATGTATGAAGTCCACATGGATTTGACAAGCTTTACACCTTCATGCGTATTGGACGGCATCGACTATCATGATCGGCCAATAATATTCAAGCCTATGTAATCGGTCCTTGAGTTTTGGACCTGGCTGATGAGCTCCGCATACACTGTCATGCGCTTATTTAAGCACTTCTTGTGCCTCTGAATTAGAAAGGTAACGGAGGAGGATACCGTCACATGAGCGACGGTAGAGTGTCTTTACTATTGGATCATAGTAAAAACGAAGAGACCTTCGTCTGATAGATACCGCTTCTTTAGGGTCATCGACAATGTATCATGCAAAGCATAGTGAATGAGGGGAAATCGCCAATCTCTCGGTTCAAAATCCATCGAGATGCTATGGACTTCCTTGGTTTTTAACACATGTTTAGGACAAACAAGGTGTTGAGCAGCCATTATAAGGTGATACGTTGTGTCGATTGGTAAGGCTAATGTAGCGGCTAGTGCAGTTAGAGCGTCGGCCTTAGTATTCTAAGATCGGGACACATGACTGATATAAAAGCCATCAAAGGAGCTAGCCATTTTGGTGACCGCATGATAATAAGGTACCAAATATCCGTGACGGATCTCATATTCTCCTTTAACCTGATTAATGATCAGTTTTGAATCACCATAGGCTTTAAGGTAGTGTACCCCCATTTCATGAGCGAGCTGAAGGCCAATGAGTAGAGCATTGTATTTTGTCACATTGTTAGAACATGGTTCCGTCAATGAAAACACCCTAGGAAGGATATGGTTTTGTGGTGAAATAAATACAACCCTCACACCCGCAATGATCTTGCCTTTAGGGCCTATTCGTGATGCTCCATCGAAGAACATCTGCCACACTTCATCCTCTGAAGTTATATTAGATTCGAAGACCTCATCTGGAATATCTTCATGAAGTTTTGAGTTTTCTGGAACCCGATGAGCAGCCAAGAAATCTACAAGCGCCTGGCCTTTAAACCGCCTTCTGAGGGACAAAGAGCATGTCGTACTGAGACAGAAGGATGACCTACTTAGTTAATCTAGAATTCAGTGATCTTGGTTTCGTCATGAGAAGACGCAAACGATTCACTCTGAGAATGACATGTATGGTTTGGCCGACCAAATAATGTCGTGTCTTCTGAATAGGAAAGACAAGAGCTAAGCATTCCTTCTCAATAGGGTTATAGCAAGATTCCGCCCCTATCAGAATCCTGCTCAGATAGTAAATAGCATGTTCATGACCATTATCATCTTTTTGAGCAAGCAGAGCACCGTGAGAATGGTCCATAGCTTTCACATAAAGCAGGAAGGGTTTTCCTGATGTGGGAGCCACTAAGATAGGAGGTTTAGTGAGGTATCTTTTGATATCCTTGTAGGCTTCTTAACAGGCTTGATCCCATACAAAAGAGACACCCTTTTTCATGAGTCGGGTGAACGGTTGACAGCGGCCTGAGAGATTTGCGATGAATCTTCTGATATAAGCCTGTCTACCTTGCAGGCCCCTAAGTTCTTTGAGATTCTTAGGTGCATGCTCTGAATGGTTTTGACTTTATCTGGGTAAAGATGAATTCCCTTTAATGTAACAATGAATCCTAGAAATTTGCCACTCGAAACCCCCAAGAAGGATTTTGTAGGATTCATCTTCAGTCGATGAGCCCGCATTATGTCGAACATCGTTCTCAAGTCACGAAGATGGTCATTCTTATCGCGGCTTTTGACAGCAATGTCGTAGACATAACATTCTACCGTCTTTCGGAGATGGTCACAGAAAATTATACTCATCACCTGCTGATAAGTTGCTCTCGCGTTCTTTAATCCGAAAGGCATCACGGTATAGCAATACACTCTCAACGGTGTCCATAATTAAGTATGCTTCTTATCCCCTGGGTTCATCTTAATTTGATTATACCTTGAGAAGCATATCCTCAGCTGTGAAAGTAATAGCAGGTACTTTCGATTGTACATGATGGCATTCAGAGCAAGAGGGCTGAGTGTCATCCCTAGGGATTTCTGGCATATATGTCAAAAATGATTCTGAGTTAGCTAGTGCATCCCGAAGTGCTTCTCTTGTCTCTTTCAAGAGACGAATGAGCTCGTGTATGGTGATACGAGCTGGGACATTAGCCAGTTGGGCCAATATGTCAAAGCAAAAAGGTATGTTAAGTCCTGGGCCTGAAGGCTTCTTCAGGACATGGTCAAACTGAATTTCTTTCCGCTTCTCTTTTCCCGTCGTCGGACTGGAGCTGGTGTGGGTATTTATACTGACGTCGTCTGCTGTAGTGTCTCGTCGATAACTTTCGCATGCTGTTTTAAGTATGATTTTTCGGATCAAGTGTCTGTCGACTGAGGTACATCAGTTTGCGTAGTGCAAGCGTGCTTTTCCCCTTCAGAACCGCAAAGAGAAGCTGATGTGAGATTGCCATCATCCGGCAAGATAGGGATAACATTACAAGATTTGCCCTTTGACTTGAATTTCTTCGAATCCCATTGTTTGTCTTTGGCAAGGTCTGGGTGTATCCACATGATTTTCTCTGTTTTCAGTGTCAAGAAAACAAGACCCTTACTCTCTTGAGTTTTGTCTGAAGGATGTTTTACTTCTAGTCATGCTTCAGGGATTGGGAAGGTCCCATTAGGCACTGTGACTATTGGGGTTTTGCAGAACTCGAGGGTCACCATATTTGCAGTGACTTTTTTTGTTCTGATTTCAGAGTCAGAACTCCGGCGTCGACTAAAACTTGAATTTTGTCCTTGAGGACGAAACACTTATCAGTAGGATGATAAACCATTCTATGAAAGAGGTAATAGTTGGGATCGTTCATGTGTCCCGCATCATTAGGGCGTCAGCATCCGGCAGCTTCAATTTGTTTCCTTTGTGGAGTAAATGGAATATTTCGACCACCTGCTCGTCTTTGAAGGAGTACTGTTTTGGAGAAAACTTAAACTCCTGATTATTGAAGCCGCTCTTCTTGGCCTTCGAGTGAACGTCCCCTGACAATTCAATGGACATAGTCTCTTTCCCTTTGGCTTGGGAGGACTGAGCCATGTCGCCGCGCCCCTTATTATTCATACCCGATTTGCCTTTAGGGGTAAATGGTTCAAACTTTTTAGCCGACTTTTCGACTATCTCAACTTGCTCGACTAGCTCCTTCCAGGTATGGGCTTTGACAGCCCCCATACGAATCTCCACTTGGTCCAGGAAGTTATGCCTGCATGTCTGCAAGAGCATGGGCAATGGCATCCCTGCTGGGCACATCAGAGATAAGTTCCTGAACCGCTCAATGTAGTCACGGACAGATTCGCCCTTCCTCCGTACGGTAGAGAGGAGTTTGTCCATGGTTACCTCAGTGTCATTCTCGTAAAAATGAGAAAGAAATCGGGTCTCTAAGTCAATTTAGGAATTGATAGAGCCTGGAGGAAGGCTTTGGAACCAGTCGAATGCTACCCCCTCAGGGTGTCGATGAACAGTCTGGCCATGATTGCATCGTTATTTATAACGTTACCGGTCTGAGACCTGAAGTAGTAGATGTGCTGGTTTGGCGAGCTATTGCCATCATACGTAAGTAACGTTTGTGGCTTGAACTTTGACGGGTATGGTACTGAATCCCATTCAAAGGGGTAAGGATGAACTGCCCCTACCTTCTTTAGTTCATCCCTCTGGGTTAGGGATGCGATCTGAGCTTGAATGCCTTTAAAAACTTCAGCATCCATAGAAGAACTTTCCTTTGACTTCTCAGTCTTGGGTTGTTCAACGTTATGATGTTCCTCCTCATTCTGATTACTCTCGGTATCATTGTTATTCCGGTTAGTGAGGAGTTGGGCGAGTATCTGTTGAATGTTGTCCAAGGCTTCTTGCTGAGCCTTGGAGGTTTGCTCCTGAGCTTTCAACCGTCGACGGAGGTCACCATTACCGTTATCAGCCATATTCACCGATACTTCATCTGTTCGTATTGAGCTGACTGTTGCCGAAGAGGCATACCCACTGTCTTCGTCCTCCTCATCAGACCATTGGAATAGTCTTCTCATTGTTTCTGGTGATGTTACTACAGTTGAGAAAGATGGCTGCTCATAACTGTAGGATATTGCGACCCTAGATCTGGTGTTTCGGAAGACACCTTCTTCATGCACCAAGACTTGGCTTAAGCCCGGGCCATAGTCTGGATTTGGAGAACTGAAGGGAGGAGAATTAGCACTACGCGGCGCTCATCTGCCCCTATGCGATTCCCGTCCCCTACCGATCATATTGACAGATGCAGAGGGCAGATCTAGTAGATTTCGCGATACGCTCCTTTTGCGATGCTTCACGGGGCCTTGCACCGATAGTCGATCAAAGACTGACTGTCAGTTTGGAGGAGTGGCAGGGATTGATCCTAGCCGGTAATGGACTAAGTGAACCGTCACCACCTGACATCCCACTTGTTGACAACAGGAGGGAGAAGTCTGGAGTAATTCTGACTTTCGTTTGCTTACTAAAAACTCTCGCAAGTTGGATCCAGTCGAGCTTAAGCGACTCAGCGCAGAGACTCGGGTAGATCGTGCATTAATGTGTTCAGGTAATTTCGACACCACCTTCTTGCTCGCAAGCTTTGGAAGCGAAATACAGGATGATGCCTCATTCTTCTCATCACCGCAGAGGTGATTGGCATTAGACAATGCTTTAGTTCTAGCTTCGCGGCTAAGAACTTTGGGAGAGAAGCTGCTAAGCACCACTATCAGCACCCAGAACGATCCCTTAGCTCTGCTGTGAAGAGCGAACTTAACGCTCGAGGGGTTGGGGAGCGAAGCACGCTGTGGTGCTTTGTTCGCCACCTTGTTGCGAAGGTGGTTAGCACTGCTAGGTGCTTTAGTCTCATCCTGACAATTAGGCGTTCCGCACGTACCCTGAGGTACTGGCGCTATGCTTGCTATGCCATCAGTAGCTTCGCTCGTGGGAGCGAGGTTGGCGCAAGGAGTTACTGCTCTTGGATTGGGCGAAGGCAGAGTTACCGTCCTAGTCTCGCGGCTGATAGTTGATTAGTCTACGATTATGCATTATTATATCGCATTTCCCCACCGATTTATGAATAAATTGTCTGTCTAAACTGTGTTTTGGTCTCTATTGCAGGTAAACCCAGAGTTCAAGGGCAAAGGAGTAATAAGAGCTTAATTAAACCTCTTTTAGGGTAATTAAATCCGCATTACTTGGAGGCCAAGCAAGGGATTATCTAGAAGATACACCGAACCTAGACTCCTGCGCTCGTCAGACGGATATTCGGGCGAAATTACCAGAAAAGGACTATACCAAGAAGACCCTGGAAGCAGCGGGGAAATCCTGACAAAAACCAGGGACCTAAGTCCCTGGTATTGCCGCGAAAACGCGGCAATAGCCGCGTTTCCGCGGCAATGGAGTGGAGCCACGCGTCGATTTTCGACGCGTGGCCCTGTCTCGTCTTCTAGAAGATGCCTTTGCCTATAAAAACCCCTGTACAGGGCAAAACGCAGGTAGTTTTCATTTTTAGGAGTAGTTTCTGATTTTTTCTATGTTTTAGGTTAGTGTAGGTAGGTGCTCTTCATTTCATTTATCTTGTATTTTCTCTTCTTTTTAGATCTTGTAGTAGGGCTGAGAGATTCAGAGAGAGAGAGATAGAGAGGGATTGATGTAATAGATGGTGACAGTCTATGTAAAGTGCCTTCTTTCTTCTCCAATGTAATCTTCTTCATCTTCTACATGATGCTTTGCTAACTTTTCTTCTCATGCCAATCTAACTACTAACCACTAACCATCTAACCACTTACTTGATAATCCACATGAATCGGGTAGCCTCTATAAGGCCTTGTTCTTGCAAGAGCCATTGATGGCTCATGATGATGGGTTCTAACATCTAACTTGCTAACTTGCTAACCAAGCTAACTCTCTCTTATTTCATGCTTTCTTTTAATGGTCTGATGATTTAATGTTTGTATTAGCTTGCTCTTGATGCAATGTTTGAATGTAAAGAACCATCTCATTTGTAATGCTCTGTATCGTCTCTTGAAACCAAGGATTAGTGATGGCCGAGGATCAAATGTGAGGCAACTATCACTAAGAGGTTAGCATAGTTAGTGGATCAATTAGTAGTTAGTAGCCATGAGTTTTCTTTTATCTTGCTTTAAAACTATTTTCAAAATATCTTTTCATTGTTGTTTTCACCGCTTCTTTGTTTGTCTTTGTTTTCATTCTCTTTACCACAAGCTTCATCTCCTTTCCTATTTGTTTTTCAAACCACTTCTATTTTGTTTTTACATCGACGTTTTCATCGCCTTCTCCACCTACCACATTCTGAATTTCCTTTTCTTTTCTTTGCACTTTCTTTTTCATTTCTTTTAACAAAGAAGAACTGTTAACAAACAACATGAATAAAAACTGTCAATGCTTCTATCGCCTCCCTTCCCTGTGGATTCGACCCGTTAAGCCAATGCTATAACGAAAGTATCGAGGGCACATTAGCACACATCCGAGATTTTTCATTGATTTCACAAACTACACATTTTTGAGTGCTAGTTTTGCCCCGATCAATAGTCTCAGCGAAGCAGGCAGATATTTTGCCTTTGTCTTCGTATGATAGGTGAGCCTGTGGTGTAGCTGCGCCTGAAACTTCACACGGAGCTTTCTATTTTGGCCTCCACATCTGCTTTGGAAGAGGAGATTTAGGTTCGCCGGGAACTTGGCTAGCCTCGTGCGAGGCTGAGAGGAGTTGGGAGGAGGCCCGTTCGGTTACTTGCCCGACTAGGGCTGGTTTCTGATCCGAGATCTTGACCACGGAGACCTTTCTATGCTTCCGTATGTGGAGCACTGGACTACCTTCAGAGAGCAGCTCTTCGAATTTTCCTTGGTCGAAATGCATGATCAAGTTTTCGAAAGTAACAGGCTCAGGATTATGACCTTCGCATTGCGATACTGTCTCCTTGTTGCGCCAGAAGACTGATTTCCCCAGCGGAGTCGCCATCTTATTTTCCATTGATTTGGGTAAGGGAAAATTTATAAAAAAAAGTGTTCGAGGAGCGAAATTACAAGTATTTCTTTACAGAAAGCAAAAAAAATTTACAAGTAGATCTTCTCTGAGATTTCTGAGAAAATGTGCTGGTAGGAATCTGATCAGCGCGCGATCACTTTATCCCTTTGACGATGCGATCGATCAGACGATCGAATTGTCTCCTAGTAGGACTCCTTTCTCGCTTGGATTGGGGAATCGGAGAACAGAGGATCGATAGAGCCCTCTTGCTAGGGATTCTGCTTCTCGAGCCAATCTTCTCTCTCCTCTTACCTATCTCTCCTCTCTCCTCTTTTGCCTGTCTCTCCTCGGTAGGCTATTTATAGGGAGAGCAGAGGTATAATCGCCCTGAAAATCTGGAAACAGATTGAGTCAATCTATTTTGTATCTGAAAAGTAGCCTCACCGCGAGGCTAGAAACAGCTTCTGCGAAGGTAGGAATAGCATGTAGGGCTAATCCCTTGACCCGCTCCGCTAAATGAGGGATACTCCCTTGATCCTCTCCAGTTAATTAAGAGATCTTTCCTGATCTTCTCACCTGATTGGAGAGTCAACAGATCATGGCAAGCAACTGCCAAATTCGATTTCAATCAAAATGATCTCATCTGGAGATTTGATTAGTCAAAGGTGACCATAAAAGACCCGCAGCGGGGCTAATCCAATAAGCTCGTAGTGGAGCTAAGGGAAGCTTCTGGCGCAGCTAGGAGTAAGCTCTCAGCGAAGCTATAAGTCGGCCTTTTGTGGCTCCACAGAGCGTCTAGCGAAGCAATTAGCTAGCTTTATGCGGAGTTATGGAAAACTCCAGGGCGAAGCTATAAGTTAGCCCATGACAGAGCTATGATGGAATTCTTGTTGAGCTAAGCAAACTTAGCCTCTCGAGTGATTGCTCATGTGAGACTTAGTGTCTCTAGGCCTGCTCAGATCTTCTTCTTAGGCAACTTTGACTTACTATCTGCTTTACTGGATTAGTAATGTCCATGTTGCTACCTTACCTCTGGTCATCAGCTTGTCTTCGACTTATCTTTTATAGATGTCAATAAGTTAGACGTTGTTCAGACCGACTGAAGATGAATGCGGGAGTCCATCTTTTTCGAGTGTCAACAGAAGGGACCACCTCCAAAGGCATATATGTTGCCACCACTGGGGACATTGTTTCCACTAGCGGCCTCAGCCCATCCCCATCATGAAAGAGACGGTCTCTGCACCTTCTCGGGGGCAGTCGGAGACATCCATCTGCCGTCAACATATGAAGCCCAACTTCTTTAAATGTCCGTTGACATAAATGAGGAGACGGCGAAGATGCAAGCCCTGTTCGATCGTGAGCGGGAGCGATCGGAACAGGATTGAGAAAATGCAGCCCCTCAGCAGGAGTGTTTGGTCGATAAAAATGTGAAGTAAAATTTCTTTGAGTGGATAAAATATTACAACGAAATAATTCTGATTACAAAAGAGGGGAAAATATTTGAATCTCCTCTTTTTTTAAGTCTGGGTTCTTCGTGTGGCGATGGAAAGTGAATCTTGTCTCTATTGACCGACTGAGCGACAAGCTTCTCTTAGATCGTTTTAAGGATGTAAGATCACCCCACTTGGACACATCACGTTTTGAAGTTCATTTTTAAAGATGAAACTTCTTTCTTTCTTTCTCATTCTCTCTCTCCTTTGAATACAAAAAGATTCTCCCTTTTTCACCCCAGAAAAGAAAGCCTTCCCTCTTTCCTTCCTTTTTTATCGCTCTCATGGCTATTTATAGAGGTATTCAGGAGTAGAATTGTCCCCTAAAATTCCACCATAATGGAGAGTAACTCCCCACTTTATATGGGTATTGACCCAGTAGTGGGGCAGTTACAACAGAAACGTGACCTTCGCAGGTTATGTTCTGTTGTTGAACCGCGTGGCTCGTAGGCTCTCGTTTGAGTTGAGACGCAGGCTTGGTTGAGCTCCGTGTTTGAGTTGGAACGCGGGCTTTACAGGCTCGCGCTTGAGTTGAGACGTGGGCATGGTCAAGCTCCGCGTTTGAATTGAGACGCGGGCTTCACAGGCTCGCGCTTGAGTTGAGACACGGGCTTGGTCGTGCTTCGCGTTTGAGTTGAGACGCAGGCTTCGCAGGCTCGCGCTTGAGTTGAGACGCGGGCTTGGTCGAGCTCCGCGTTTGAGTTGAGAGGCGGACTTCACAAGCTCTCGCTTGAGTTGAGACGCGGGCTTAGCCGAGCTCCGCTTTTGAGTTAAGACACAGGCTTGGTTGAGCTCCGTGTTTTAAAGGGGAACACTGGGCAGTCTCAGGCCCGCGTTGACCATTAGACGCGAGGTTCACTTTGAGTGAGTCCGCGTCTGAGGATTTATCTTCAGTGATTTCTAGACAGTCTACAAGGAGGAGTTGAAGTGCCTAAACGACCAAATCCTCGCCCAGATTACGGCCCTCCAAAACACTCGAAGACCATCTCCATCGTCAAAGAGGCCCACTGATATGGAGATTACAAGTGAGGAGCAGTCTCAAAGCCAGAGGCATTGCAAAACAGCCTCCCCCTCTCCATCAGAGTCATGCGATGATGGGTCAAGTTCACCTCATCCTTGTATGAAGGATAGACATGATCATTCTCGAAGAAAGAATGAGGAGTTCATTCATGACCAAGATCTCGATAAGCTTATACAAAAGCGAGTTGAAGAGGCGAGGATGCCACATCACGGCAGATTCAGAGCCATCGCCACCGATGCAGCCAACTTCCCTTTCTCCGAGGGCATACTAGAATATGAATTTTTCAAGAAGTTCATGATTTCGACCTTTGATTGCTACTCCGGTCAGAGTGATCCAGTCTAGCACCTCCATCAGTATCAAGACAAGATGGTTGATTGGTAGTCAAAAGTGCATTTTTATCATCATATTTACCATCACATTTTCATATTTATTCATTTAATTCTGTACATTTATTAATAATTAGTAATTTATTGTGTGCAGGCCTCGAATTGTTATTTTAGCAATAAATAAAGCCTAAAGAGCCCAAAAGCCCACATCCAAGCCCATGTTTGAAGCCCAGGTGAAAAAAGCGCAAATACAAAGAGTCAAAATGCAAATACAAGGGCTAAAAGTTACAAATATCAGAGATTAGGGAAGGATAGACTTCTATCTAACCCTAAACACATGCAGGATGAGGATAAAAGGCCAAGATAAGAAGAAAATTCGTGGGAAGAAAATTTGAAGAAATCTGGATTAAGAGTAACTTGATTACCAAGTTATCTCGAAAATCCAGATTAAAAGGCCAGGATCAAAATTCCAGAAGCAGAAGCCCACAGGGACGGACCAGGAGAGGCCACGCACCAAAGCGCGTGGCCAGACGTCACCAAAGTGCCGCGGATCCGCGGCAAAAGCCGCGGAAACGCGGCACTTTGATCTCATCCAGATCCCAATTTTTGTGGGCAGTTTCGTCCGGGACTCTGTAGCCTTCTGCACCTATAAATATCACCTGCAGTGCAACGCAAAGGGTGTCCAGCGTCCAGCAAAGGGCCAAAGTTCAGATTTTTAGGGTTTCTTCTAGGTTTTCTTTTCTTTTTGTAATTTTTATGTAAGTGAGGGAGATGGCTTTGTTGAGGGTGACACCGACAGATGATTCTCTTCTCTTCCATTGTAATCAATAAAAAGGTAATTTTATTTTGTTCTTATGTCGTTGCTTTTCTTTGTTTTCTCTTTCTTTTCTACTGTGTTTTCTTTTGTTGATCTTTGACGAGCACGCGAGCGTTTACCGAACCACAAGTATACCGAAGATTAGTAGGTTCCAACGATATTCCATGGCGATGTTCTCCTCCTCGAGGCGTATCAACTCATGCTTGCCCAAGGCTTGATGACCTAATGCGACAACGGACTGAGTTCGATCCCAAGGTTTATACGTTCAATGCCTCCGAAATAAGGTAGAAAGTGTTAGGTTTCGCATATTTTCTCCAACCAAGGTTAGTTTTCTATTCTCTTCTTTTCTTTTCCTTTTTAGATCAAATCCACACCTCTCCAATATTCTTTCCCACAACTCATTGTAAATACCACTTTTCTTTGTAAATACCATCGTGACTAACAAATTAACTAAAAAAGATAAATTTTTAGAGAAACTTGCTTAACGCTTCTATCGCAGTCCCTCCTTGAGGATCACGACCCGCATAGCCCTGCTACCGCGGATTAGAACTGATTTCTCGCACGATCTATTCTTAATCTAATATTCTAATTTTTGTGTGCAGGAAAAATCAGTCAATGGTGATCCATTACAGAAATGACTCCATCTTGTGCTAGATCTTCCCCTCTAGCTTGAAGAGAGTGGCCTCTGATTGGTTCTACTCCCTTTCGTCGCGCTCAATACACAGCTTCAAGAATCTCACCAAGTGGTTCCTCGCTCAATACTCCTCCTGTCAAGAGTTCAAACAGAACAACTATCACCTCCTCTCTGTCAAGATGAGGCCCTTCGACAACTTTAAGGCGTACCTTGGTTACTTTCAAAATTAGCTAGTTAAAATACACAACTGCAACGAAGACACATCTGCCCTCGCATTCATCCGCGGACTAAGGGTCACCCACCCGTCGTACAAACATCTGGTGAAGTACAACATCACCAGTTGGAGCGAGGTCATGTACCAAGCCCAACTATACATCCAGGTGGAGGAAGCAATAAAAGCTCCACCAAGCCATCTTTCAACCGCGGTGATGACAGAACAAAACTGAAGCTGTAGCACAGAGACCCGTCCGTCAACATCTAGGGACGCGAACAAGGTGCTTTCAAGAAGAAACCATTCCCATCCTCAATAGAGCCCACTCTAACCGGGTGGATGATAGCTTCACCCCGCTGAAGCTCCCGTTCCATAACGTCTTCAAAGTCATAAAGGGTCAATCTTGGGTAAAGTATCTGAAAGCAAAATCACACAACTCTGCTCGTCCAAGAGTGAAGGACTACTGCTTTATCTATGACAGTAGAAGACACCAGACTTCTCAATGTCAGTCCCTCTGTAAGTACCTTGAAGATCTTATCCAACAGGGTTATCTTCGAGAGTACATCCTCATACTCGGAGTCTCCTCCGAGACAGAAAGACAGCGGAAGATCCCGTCTCTGAGTCAACCACAACACATGATCACAATACAGAGCGTTTTACTAACACCAATGACCAATAAGAGTAGGGAAGTTCCTCTGATAAATAAAAGTTCTATGTATCTCATTCACTTTTATGTATTTTATTAAAATTATTTAATAAAAATACATTCTAATTCTTAACGGCTCTCCACATCTTCCGCAGGATCTTCCAATCTACTCATCAAACCTTATGTGGTCTATTCACGAGCATGTCTTCCTAGAAACTTCTATTTGTGAGTTCTGAGGAGGGAGCCCCCATTTGAGAATGATAATGCAAGTACTCACCCTTTGAGATCGCTCTAGCTCATCCCGGACGGGCAACTACCATCTATAAAGTTCATCCCCACCGGGCAACTGCCTTGGCTCATCTTTGATTAGGCAATGGCTCTCTGAGAAGCTCATCCCCAATCAGACAACTGTCACCCTTATGACTCATCCCTAATCGGGCAACTACTATCCGAAAGGTTCATCCCCGATTAGGCTACTGCTAGTTTATCTTTGTTTCGAGGAGGGAAGCCCCCACTAGAGAATCACAGTACAAACACCTATCTATGGGTTTCAAAGACACGTCCTCAATTGGGCAACTGCACCTCAGAAGGCTCAATTGAGCAACTGCCTGTCTAACTCTATAGCTGAGGGCTTTCCTCACTCGAAATCTTATGCTGGTGAGTTTCGAGAAGGGAAACTCCCGCTCGAGAACAATGGCATCAACATTAACCTCCGGGCTCCCGTCGACTTGCCCTCCCAGCTGAGAATCCAGTGCCTAACGGTCCAGTTCGTCTCCGCGATTGAAGTCCTCATTTCACTCAGAGTGCAGCGCCTAACGGCCCAAATCGTCTCCGCGAATAAAGTCCTCACTTCACTCGGAGTCCAGCGCTTAGCGACCCAGTTCTCTCCGCAACTAAAGTCCTCACTTCACTTGGAGTCCAGTGCCTAATGACCCAGTTCGTCTCCGCGACTGAAGTCCTCACTTTACTCAGAGTCTGGCACCTAGCGTCCCAATACCTCCGAGACTAAAGTCCTCACTTCTCTCGGAGTCCAGCACTTAATGGCCCAGTTCATCTCCGCGACTGAAGTCCACACTTCACTCGGAGTCCAGCGCCTATGGGCCAAGTTCGTCTCCGCGACTGAAGCCATCACTTCACTCGGAATCTAGCACTTAGCAGCCCAGTTCCTCTCCACGACTGAAGCTCTCACTTTACTTGGAATCCAGAGCCTAGGGGCTAAGTTCGTCTTCGCGACTGAAGCCATCACTTCACTCGGAGTCCAGCGCCTGGCGGCTCATTTCATTTTCGCGACTGAAGCTCTCACTTCACTCGGAGTTCAACGCCTAGAAACTCAGTTCTTCTCCGTAACTGAAGTCCTTACTTCACTCAGAGTCCAGCACCTAGCGAGTCCAGTTCATCTCCACGACTGAAGTCCTCACTTCATTCGGATTCCAACGCCTAATGGCTCAGTTCGTCTCCGCGATTGAAGCCTCACTTCACTTGGAGTCCAACGCTTAGCGGCTCAGTTCATTTTCGCGAATGAAGTCCTCACTTCACTCGAAGAACAAATGTCTGCACGCTTAGATATGAGGACACAATCCGAAGATGGTATCTCAGGCATCACATTCTTATCATCCGGAAGTCACGCTTCCGAATGGGTATGAACATTTCACAGTACAAATCATGAAAGATCTAAACAACTCAGTCATTTCTACTACAAAATACATGTAATTGCATTTTAATTAAATTAAATTATGTCATTACACTGACAAGTGGAATAAATGAAATCTTTTACATCTATGTGTTTATTATTAAAAAGAAATACAGGAGATCCGAGAACATGTCTTGTCGCCATTTACAGACCCCCGATGCAAGAACAACAAAGACTTTTCATCGAAGGAGATCTTTCAAAAGCATTCATCCTTGTAGCGGTTCCTGAAGCAGTGGCCGTACCTCGTCAGTAGCTTTTCGTTCCTCCAAAGAAGCCAGATGAACACTAGCCACTACAGTGATCCCCGAAAAGCCCTCCAGGAATGAGGCAACGACATCTGACCAGACTGACTCCGGCAGAACACACCAGAGGAGAAACTATCTCTCTCCACTGTAATGTTCTGAGGAAGAGGATCAAGCTCCGAGGTGAAAGGCGATTCCCCTACATACTTGATCAACGTACTCCATCTCTTCCTTCCTTATATGCCCTATATAGAGGGAGGGTCAGATTTTTTTCAGAACGATCCACCCCCTAAAAATCGGGCGGCTCGGAACCAGATCATCGGCTCCAATTGAAGTGGGCCACTAAGCTATTGCTCCCAGCGATGGAGCTGTCACGATGACTGATATATCATGATGGGCTCATCACGATGGCTGACATATCACGACGGACAGACTCCCAAGCAGCAGGAGCCCCACCATCATCCTCTCCACCTTTTCTTTCTTCATCTAATGAAGAGGCAAGAAGGATTCATGGCCGCTCAGTAGAGATGACAGATGATGAATCCAGAAACAAGACTTTTTGAGAAGTGGCAGGGGTTACTTCTAACCGAAGGATTCTGCCTATTTATAAATGGAGGAGGAGCCAAATGATTCCAAATCGAATTCTCGATCCCCGAAAAATCAGATTATATCCCAAAAATTGTGGTCAACCAAAGAGGCATGATATCAACCTCTGCTCCCCCACGATCTCTGTCGTCATGGCACCAGCATCCGAAAGGACACCAATTACTAATTTCGAGAAGCCTAGTCAATCGACATGCCAGCTGTCAGCCGACAACACAATCTTCACATCAATCCAAAATATCTGCATTAATGAACCGATCTTCATTTGCATAAACTTCCAGAAAACTCAGAGGTACTTCTACCAACTTCGCTCTTTCGATTCCCCTCTCATGACTCCGAAAATCGAAAGAGCGGGCATATATGTAGTGGTCAGATTTTGACCCTCGTCAAGATCTTGACACGTGTCCAACCGCATCAGGAGCGCCTAAAGCAAACAACAAACTTAACATACCAGTTTGCCCTTTGCAGGTCCAAGGAGAAATTCTCCGGTCCTGTCTCGAGTCTACACTCAACCTGAGGTCCCTCTCTGACATTCGTAACTGCCAAGTCCCTATCCGAGTCCACTCGACCCGAGGTCCTTCTCCGAGTCTGCACTCGTCCCGAGGTCCCTCTCCGACCACCACAGCAAAGGCCCTTCACAAAGACTCTCGCCTCCGCTCTGAATACAGCTCAACGACAGGGTTCCACGATTCACGGAGTTTGTTACGCAGTTAGAGTATCCTACATTCTAAATGTGTCAACACCCCTATTTTAGTGGGGACAATTATGGATAGTTGCGGATATCTCTGTATATCAATGCTAACAATCAGGCACAGTAATCTAGACAGTTATGATAAAATCACAACGTGAAAATCATGCAATTATGAAGATCTGAAATATCCGCGTCATTAATCACAACACCACAAGGTGTTTATTCTCCTGGAGGTCCATCGAGAAAGGGGATAGAACCCCATAGGATGAAACTTGTAGAAAAGTGTTGAGAAATCCTTATAATTAATCTGATTTAGTAGAATCTCTCTCCCTCTCTGCCCTGTGATTTTTCTCTTTTTAGATTTTTCAGGTAATTTTCTGATGTTTACATTTGATTTACATTTTTATTTACAATTTGAGTGTATATAAATTCCTTCGAGAAATTCACCACTATAATATTATATTACAATTAAAATTATGAAGCAGTATAAAATTCCCGAGTGGAAGGGGTTTAGATTCCTTGAATTTGACCGCAATAGTGAATGATTTTAGTATGCGGTTTCTGGTTAGAAAGCGAACCAACCTTTCCACTGGTAAAGGGGCTGGGGGAGGATCCAGATCAAGGGGCTGGAACTGTGGCGCACGGAGCACCACCTTGGTGAGAGCCAATTATCCTCTTTCTAGCCTCTGCGACCACTCGGAACGAGATTGCAAAAAAACAAAAAGAAAAAAAGAGGGAAAAAAAAAAAATACACAAGGAAAAGAATGGCATGGAGATTGCTACCATCGAGCAGCTGTCCACTTGTTAACAACAGCACCCTCAAACCCTTCCCACTTCTTCCTGCTCCTCCTCAAATACCCAATTTCAGCTGCAAACCAAACAATGCCCTATTTCATTCCAACAACACCACCAACAGCGTCGTGCCCTTCAATAATGGCCGCCGCCCGCTGGTTCCGAGAGCCTCTACTCGGTGCCATGCCCAGAACAATAACAGCAACAGCGGCGGAGTCTCGGAGGAGGAGCGAGCACAGCTGGTGACGAGGATCCAGCAGGCGGTCTTGTGGGCTGCCGAGGCTGCTTACATTCTCTGGCTTTTCCTGCTTCCTTACGCTCCGGTATAGATTCTTCCTTCTTTTCCTCCCATTTTCTGTATCAAATCTCTTGCTCACTGATTTTCTTTGAATTTATGTGCTAACTAGGCTTCTGGTTTCTTTTAGATAATTTCCCTTTCCTGGTGTTTGGGCGTAGTTTGAACTTTTGGAAGGAAATCTAAGTCAAATGATCACTGATCAAACCTGAACTATTTTAATTAATTATCAACTGTATGATTCTCCATTTAAGCCCAGTTCAATAACCTCGTGTACTTATGTCATAACGACGACCATCATGCACTGTCCCAATTGTTCGAGATTTGCAAATCATTCTGATCAAGTGCAATTTTCAGAGTCATGCTGGCCTTTATCAAATCATTCCATTTAGCTTCCATCTCGGTTCTCATATGTCTTTCTGATTCGGACATCCAGTCAAGATGAAAGACCCGAAGAGACGGATCCCCGTTTGAGTTGAAGAAGTAGTAGAGTTTTGAATATTTTTCTTTCTTTATTTTTGTTTTTAGTTTCTTTATTTTTTTAGTTTCTAAAATTTGGATTGTAATTCTATTTTGATTAGGAGTTTGAGTTTTGGTTGGATTCAAATATTGTAGAAGCCTATATAAGGTCCTCTTGTATTAACAATAAGCAATGAAGAATTTTCATAAGAATTTGTGAGTAAATTTATCTCTCAAAGCTGTTTAGGATTGAATTCCTAATTTTTTTCTAATTAAACCCTAACCCTACCCTTTTCTCCCTCCGACTTCCTTATCTCAGCTGCTATCTCTCTTTCTTTCTTCTTCTCTCTCTCTTCTCCACACCAGTCAAAGAATCTTACGCCGACTCCTCCTCTCTCGATCTCATCTCACGCGCGCCACCGACGATCACCACTGTGCCATTACCGCAATTAAAGCATCAATTGAATTTTCAGTTATAACTTTCACATCCGGACTCTGTTTCGTATGTTTTTCGTGGCCTTGCATTCGTGACAACGAGAGCTTTGCATTGGCATTCTCCACAGGCAAGGTTCTAAATATCGGATATCGGGATCGTATCGGATGGGGTTTTTTCATATCAGATATCAAATATGGGGGGAGATATTGGGGATACACGCGCATATCGGGCGTTCATATCAGACACTATATATAATGAGATATTGATAACTAAAAGTTGGTTTAGAGTCATAGATATCATATACCTAATAAAAATGATGTAATATGCTTGCAAAGACAGTAAAAATAAGGTAATTTTCACGCAGTAATGCAATAAATAAGTTATTTCATATCGGGCGATTTATCGGCCATATTTCAAATATCGGCCGATTTTTGCTGCAAACGATATGGCGAACGATTTCTCCATATCGTATCGGCAGCAAGCAAAAAAGGAGATATCGGACGATATCTCGGCCGACTCGGCCGATAGTTAAAACAGGGCCCACAAGTCACAGAGATCTCTGTGGTTATCAATAGGTAATTTTATTTAACACAATCTGTTTGTTTGTGAGCTGATTTCTGTCGCTGTTATTTTATCGATTTAATCTGCTGCCACAAATAGTGAGATTGTGAGATTTGATAGCCCCGTAATTGCTACCTCTTTTATATTTATTTTACAAGTTTTTACATCATTACTAATAGTGCATCACCTTATTTCTGATCTAAATCTGTACCGCTGCAGCTTGCATCAACACTTTTATTAAACCCATCATCCTGCATTATAGTTTTGATTATTTTTCTACCCAAGATCGTATAGTTGGTGAAACATAGCGAAGTTTTGTTTTATCACTAATTTCGGATACACACACGTCATGTTTCACATCAATTTGATATCAGAGCATGGGTAGGTAAGATTTACATTTAGTTCATGTTTATTTGTTTTATCACATTTAGTTTAAATTATTTTTATAAAAAACAATATAAAAATTAGGAAACATTGAAAGATAAGTTTTCCCTGAAATTCTGTATTGGTGTATAACCAAAGAAGAATACTCAACGTGGTTCTATAATTAAGGAACGTCAAGTACGAAAAACCTCCACCTGAGTTACGCCGACCTGGCCAATTTGACTGGTAAAATTTGGGTTTGACTGACTGATAATTTTAGGAAACAGATTTTTTTTAAAATCAAACAAAAAAAATTCAAAATTCAAAACTAAAAAAAATCATCTAGTTTAGAATTGTATATTTTCATCTTTAATTAGGATCTCATTGTGTATGCCCACCAGTAGTGGTAACCTATATTTGTTAGGATAGACTAGTGAATCACACACTAGAACCCCTATAAATCCTCAATAATTTGCCACTATACTCACCGATATACAAGATAAGCTTGAGTCCTTACTTAAACCTCAAACCTCAAACTGAACTGAGAAGAGACTAGTCAAGTTAGAGACTGCACATGAACCACCCAAGACTGAGGAAGCCCCATTGCAACCAAATGCCGAGCGAAACATCCAACAAATGCACATAATCATGATGAGCAATACCTTAGAAGCATTAAGTTGGATGTACCTACCTTCGATAGACGCTTACTCTCAACTTTTCCTACATTGGATACAACAACTTGATAAGTATTTCACATGGTACGATCTCACCGAGTCTAGGAAAGTTAAGTTGTCGCGTACAAATTGACCAGCCAAACTAGTCAATACTGGACCAACTTAGAGATCATGCGTGTAACATGTGGTTAAGAACCGATTAATACATGTCATAGAATGAAAGATGGGCTTAGAGGAAAGTATGTGCCGCCATCATTAGTGCTTGTTTCATGAATGAGTGCCATCAATACACTCAAGGCAACAAATCGACAAAGGAATACATGACAAAATTCGATGAGTTTCTCATCAGATGTAAAACCCTTAATACTGAAGGATAAACTCAAATTCTTTCTAGATTTAGAGTTGAACTTAGATGCGACTTGTGAACTGAACTTTTAGCTAAAGACATCACCGAGTTAAAGGCAGCCTACATGTTAGTTCAAGATGTAGATTCTTTCAAGTCTAACTACAACATTAGGAGTTTTGATTTAAAATCAAGTACGTTTAGAACTTCATCCGCTTCACAGTTTAACAGGCCTAGTACCCAAAACCCCCACATAAGATGCCATCAAGGGCAAGAGTCTTGAACGGGACAATAAAATCAAAGGTTTCGAGTTTTTCAAAGTTAATTTCATAACCAAATGCTACAAATACCAAGGTTATGGACATTTAGCCGTCAGTTGTCCTAGTCTCGTCAAGATCACCATAAAAGATAAAACACCCACCGAAACTACCGAGTCAGATTTTGAGGAGTACACCTATCATCTAGAAGGTATTGAAACTGACGATGAGTTATCAAGTGATGATGTTGGTCTCAACTGCATTAGGCCAATACTGTCTACCCATTTATCTGTCGTTAAATGTGCTCTCTCAACCAGTAGAAAAAGACGATTGTAGAAGAATTGCAATCTTTCACACGTTTATCAAGATTGGAGATAAGAATTGTAAGGTGATTGTGAACAGTGGAAGCTGTATCAATGCAATATCGTCCAGGCTATATGAAAATCTTGGATTAGAGATTGTACCCTACCCTACCCACTCAATGTGCCATGAATTGACTCCACGACACTTGAGGTTAATCAATGATGTCTTGTCTCAGTCAATTTCAATCATTACAAAGATAAGATTTGGTGTGATGTGATCACCATGAACGTGGGTCAAGTTATACTAGATAGATCATGGTTGTTCGACAAAAATGTCACTATTTACGGTTGATCTAACATGTGTCAATTTGAGCATATGAGGTAAGCAAACTAAGTTACTATCCTTGAGACTCAAGACTGGATAACCTAAACAGACATCTACTTTGTCTTTGCTACCAACTCCACCTTATCCACCTCTCATTGTTACTGCTTCCTCTCTTTCTCCCATTAGTCATGCACACTCTGTCCGCAAACCGCTTTCTCCTTTACTGTCGATACCATCTCATTATAGAGCATTCGAGTCTGCATCTACATTTGCATCACGCAAACACGCGCACAAACTACACAAAGAGATCAGTGATGAAAATAAACAGAGAAATGTGAAGTCCACTTTGCGAACTAGTAGTAAAAAAATATTTAAAACTTTTAATGTAGGCGATTATGTGATGGTTCGAACTTATCCGAAATTATTTCCTTTGAAAAATGTTAAAATGTTGCATACTCTTAGTGGTGGACCCTTTAAGATATTGAATAAACTGAATTGCAATACTTATGTTATAGATTTTTCAAGAGATTATGACATTAATTGTACTTTCAATATTAATAATGTAGTTAATTATAAGGATTTTGATTGTAACCCATTGATTGACAAGCCTTCCCTTAAATCATTTTTTGAGAGCCCTCATTAGTCCACTCCCAAATACTCATCCCATTAAAGCACAGAGAGTTAATAAAATTTTAGAGGATGAGACTATCACCACCAAATCTGGTGGAACTCACAGGTATTTGATCCTTTGGAAAGGAAAGCACCAACTGTAGATTTATAGTTACATCAGGGGTGATTTGTAGCAGTTTGATCTAGTTCAGCATGGGAGAGCCAATCCATCTAACTCGAGGGGTTCAAATCTTCTCACCCGGGGAGAATAACAACCAGTCAAGATGAAAGAGCCAAAGAGACGGATCCAAGAAGTCCCAGTTCGAGTTGAAGAAGTAGTAGAGTTTTGGATATTTTTCTCTTTTTTATTTTTGTTTTTTTAAATTTTTAATTTTTTTATTTCTAAAATTTGGATTGTAATTCTATTTTTGATTAGGAGTTTGCGTTTTAATTGGATTCAAATCTTGTAAAAGTCTACATAAGGCCCTCTTGTATCAATAAGAAGCAATGGAGAATTTTGATAAGAATTTGTGAGTGATTTTATCTCTCACAGTTGTTTCGGGTTGAATTCCTAATTTTTCCTAAGTAAACTCTAATCCTACATTTCCCCCTCCTGCTTCCTTACCTCAGCCGCCGTCTCTGTCTTTTTCTTTCTTATTCTCTCTCTTCTCCACACCAGCTAAAGAATTCAACGTCGTCTCCTCTTTTCTCTCGATCTCATCTCACGCGTGTCACCAGTCATCACCACCGTGCCATCACCACAGTTAAAACATCAATTGGGTTTTCTGTCATAACTTTCACATTCAGACTCCGATTTGAATGATTTTTGTGGCGTTGCGATCGTGACAACGAGAGCTTTGCAATGACATCTTTCACACATCACTGAGTTCTCTGTAGTTCTCAGTAGATAATTTTCTTAACACGGTCTATTTATTTGTGAGTTGATATCTTCCTATGTTATTTTATTGGTTTAATCTGCTGTCACAAGTAGTGAGATTGTGAGATTCTGATAGTCCTGTAGTTGCTAGCTCTTTTACATGGATTTTATAAGTTTTGCCATCATAACTAGTAGTGCATCATCTTTTTCTGATCTAAATTGTACCGCTGCATCAACGCTTTTGTTAAACCCTTCATCGCGTTATAGTTCTGGTAATGTTCCTACCCAAGATCGTATAGTTGGTGAAACATAGGGAAGTTTTGTTTTATCACTGATTTCTGATACACATGCGTCACGATTCATACCACTTTCCCTCTCTTTTTATCTCTTAATGCACATTCTTGTGCCTTTTTGTTCAGTTTCTCTTCAGCTATTTGTTCTATATGGAGATAGAGATATCATCTTTATTATTCCAAGGGTACTGACCACATGGTATTGTAGTAGGCCGTATCACTTTCTGTACAAATTCCCCTTAAACAGCCAGTATAAGCTTAGATCATGTAAGCTACCACAAGCATCTTTCAGGCTGCTCCTACTGGATATGTCTTCCTTCCCTCTCAATCTATATTCACTCATCTAGCCTAGAATCCAACGAAGATGCAGGTGTACATTTATTAACTAACTTATCTGGTGAAATATGGCCATGCATCTTGTAAATGTTTCTTCTAGCCGTAGTCTGCTGTGATTTACTCTTCTTGATTTCAGCTTTCTGCTATTGTCTCACAAAAACAGTCTCAGGTTAATGCTCTTATTGTGGGCCTACTTGTTTTTTGATGCCTAATTTTAATCCTTTTGAGTGATTGGAATTTTGAAATCAATGGAGTCAGCTAAATTTGAAGAATAAGTTGGAACCCTTCTGATGTCCCTAACCTTAGTTGCAGTGAGATGTTTGTGCGCTTTGTGGTTTCATTTCCACCCGACAATTCTATATCCATGTCCTTACATATGTACTTTACCCTTGACGTATTTATGTGAAGCAACAGCTTGACGCTTTGGTGCCATTACTATTTTATCTATACAATCTTGGATCTCTTGGGTCATATGCTGCATAAAACGCGACATGAAGTCCCATATGATTAGAACCACTTCTGAGCAAAGTTCTATGAAACTGATGCGTTTCAGGATCATCTACTCTTCAATTTTTACTTTTTTTTTTGTGATTCAGTAATGGGACGGGTTCGGGTAGGACTTGGGACCCGACCCATTAGCAGGCTTACCCGACCCATTTGAGAGCACCATGGATAAATGCTCAGCTGCTCTATTTTTCAGCTCGGTCTGATTTTTGCCCTAATGGGATTTCTGAGAGCCAATTCAGAGCTCAATCGATAGAGAAATAAATCAATTTCTCTCTCAATTCCTTTAATTCCTTGAGCGTTGCCTGTTCTCCCTGTATTTCTTCCATTTTTGCAGGTTGAGATGCCGCCAAGGAATCGCCATCGCTACCAACCCCTCATCTCCGACGCGCTGGCTGAAGGGGAAAATCTATCAATGGTATCAGAGCCACAGATCCCAGGGTTCGCCGACGAGCAAGGAGGTGACGATCTTACTCCGAAAGCAGAACCAAGAGGACCAGTTTCCTTTGATGCAGGCTGGGATTCTAAGAAAGAGGTAGATCAGAAAAAAACTCTCGGTGAAGGCTCAACTTCTCAAAGGGAATGTCAGAGTGACTTCCAATTCAGAGCTATCGATGAGAGAACAGCGCTTAGAACTCGAACGCTGGAGGAGAAGGTGGGTGACAAGTTGAGATCCATTGATGATCGGTTCCGGTCTCTTGAAGAGAGAATGGATCTCCGACATGAGGAGCTAATTGGAATGATTGCAAGATTGTACCAGGAGCCTAAAGTTATGAGTAAGGGAAAAAGAGAATCAGAGAGAGACGAAGCTCCTCTTACTGAGGTACCCAAGGTGAGTCCCAAATTTGTGGTGCCTCCTACAGTTCCACTTTTGAAGCATGCTGCTATGTTAGGAGGGAAATCGGATTACTTCTTGAAAAAGAACTAGAAATCTCCAATTTCTTTCGCTACGTCTGGTAAGCTTCCTCTTCCTAAAAGTCCTAAGGTGGAAATTCCTATGTTCAAAGGAGATGGGGACATCTTGAATTGGTTGTATCAGCTGGAGCACGTATTCACTATCCACCACACTCCAGTGGAAGATCGAGTAGAGTTCTGTGTTTTTTACTTGCAAGGTGAGACTCTGTTATGGTGGAGATGGTTAGAGAAACAGAAGGGGGGTTTGTTACCTGGCCTGAATTCTATGATGAGATGATCTTACAGTATGGGCCTGATGATTTGGATGATCCACTCGCTGTTTTGGCAAACCTGAAGCAAACTGGATCAGTACAAGAGTACCATAAAGCATTCATTAGGTTGGCTCATTTAATTGAGGAGACTGAGAAAAACTTGATCAGTTTATTCTTGTCTGGTTTGCGTGAAGATTTGAGAGGGAAGGTCAAATTGGATAGGCCAATGACCATGGTATCAGCTTATAGAAGTGCAGTTGCCAGGGAAACTATTACAGTGGCAGAAAAGAAACAAACCAGGATTATTCCTTTCAAGGGGTCAGTAAGTATTCCTCTTTTAAGTACTAAAACCCAAATTGTTTCAACTACTGGAAAGAATACTAATGCAGCAACATCTACATCAGTAAGAAGATTATCTCCAGCTCAAGTGGAAGAATATAGAAGGAAGAGTTTATGCTTTAAATGTGATGAACCTTATAGTCCAGGCTATAAGTGCAAGGGTAAAAGTCTAATGCTGATTGAGTGTGAGGATTCTGAGGATGAGTTGGATGAGGAAATTTTGTTAAAACCCAGGGAGACAGTAGGAGAAAATTTGCCTGAATTGTCACTCCATGCTATGGATGAGAGTGTCTCACCCAAGACAATAAGGCTCCTTGGGCAAGTAAACAGGAAACCTGTTAATGTGTTGTTGGACACAGGTTCTACACACAATTTCATTGACCCGAAGGTTGTGCAAAGGACAGGACTCATAGTCACTCCTGAATTAGCTTTCAGTGTTACCATAGCTGGTGATGACAGGTTACAGAGTAAAGGGTTATGTAAATCAGTATGTTTTAAGTGTCAGGGGTTGGACATTGTGACTGATTTTCATGTATTACCAATAGGAAGCTGTCAAATGGTTTTGGGAGTAGATTGGTTGCAGACTTTGGATGAGTTAACTATGAACTTCAAGGAGAAAAAAGTGAAAATCACAAAAGAGGACCACTTTTGAGAGCTGCAGGGAGTGCAACCTAATGACATGGAAGTAGTCTCAGCCAAGGTGTTGGAAAGGACATTGTATCAATCATCTAAGGGGTGGGTCTTATATATTTGTCACAAGGCAGAAACCCAACCTACTCCTGAATGTAGTCTTCAGCTACAGGCTTTATGTGAGGAATATGCTATGATTTTTGATGAAGTAATAGGTCTTCCACCTAAGAGAAGCCATGATCACCAAATATCTGTGGTGCCTGGTACTGAACCTATCAACTTGAGGCCCTACAGGCACCCTTGGGAGCAAAAGAATATCATAGAAAAAATGGTGGATGAAATGTTGGAAACGGGAATTATCAGAAATAGTAGGAGTCCTTATGCATCTCTAGTTGTCCTGGTAAAGAAAACTGATGGCACATGGCGTTTATGTGTGGATTACAGAGCATTGAATCAGAAAACAGTTAAAGATAAGTACCCAATACCTTTAATTGATGAGCTACTTGATGAATTATATGGAGCACATATTTTTTCTAAACTGGACTTGAGAAGTGGATATCATCAGATTAGAATGAAAGAGGATGATATTCCTAAAACAGCTTTTAAGACCCATGCAGGACACTATGAGTACTTGGTCATGCCATTTGGTCTAACTAATGCTCCTGCTACTTTTAAGCATTGATGAATGAGCTCTTTAAACCTTATCTTAGAAAGTTTGTGCTGATTTTTTTTGATGATATACTCGTTTACAGCATTAGCTTGCAGGATCATTTGGAGCATGTGAGGATAGTGTTTGATATCTTAAAAAAGAACAAGCTCTTTGCTAAAAAAAGTAAATGTCAATTTGGGGTGCCAGAAGTAGCCTATTTGGGACATATTGTATCTGCTCAAGGGGTGGCTGTAGATCAAAGTAAAATACAAGCTGTGGTTGAATGGCCAGTACCTAGAACCCTGAAGGCATTGAGAGGGTTTTTGGGATTGACGGGTTATTATAGAAAATTCATCAAGGGGTATAGCACTCTTGCTGCTCCTCTTACTGCTCTTACCAAGAAGCATGCATTCATTTGGAATGAAGCAACTCAGATGGCATTTGAAGCATTGAAGAAGGCCCTCACTAATCCACCAATCTTAGCTCTTCCCAATTATTCATCACCCTTTGTAATAGAATGTGATGCTTCTGCCAGCAGAATTGGGGCAATCCTGATGCAGGATAATCATCCCATAGCTTACATCAGTCAAGAACTTAAAAATCCTAGCAAGTTTGCTTCAGCATATGAAAGGGAAATGTTGGGATTGCTGTTAGCTACAAAGAAATGGAGGCAATATCTCTTGGGAATGGAGTTCATTGTAAGAACTGATCATAAGCCATTGAAGTACTTACTGGAACAGAGCTTATATACTGAAGCCCAACACACATGGCTGTTGAAGTTGTGTAATTACAAATATAAGGTGGAATACAAGAAAGGGAGAGAAAATGTAGTTGCAGATAGTTTATCCACGAGGAATGAAGTTTCTGATACTCCTGCATTACTGGAAATCTCAGTGGTGGAAACTGATTGGATTGATCTAGTAAAGAAAATGGTAAGTACTGATGTTTTCTTCTCTGACCTGGAGAGCAGGTGGAATGCTGGGCGGTTAGATACTACAAAGTATCAAAAAAAGAATGGACTTTTTTACTATAAAGGAAGAATTTTCATAAATCCTTCTGCTTCTCTCACCCAGTTATTGTTATCTGAGCATCATGATACACCTGTAGGAGGGCACTCAGGGTATGAAAAAACTTATCAAAGACTTAACAGGGTAGTGTACTGGCAGGGTATGAAAAACAGTGTTAAAAAATATATCAGAGAATGTGACATTTGCCAAAGATCTAAATATGAGATCACCAGGCCAGCAGGACTTCTGCAACCTCTCCCCATCCCTGAGCATGTATGGGAAGATATTTCTATGGATTTCATTGAGGGATTGCCAAAGAGTTAGGGTAAGTCTGTCATATTTGTCGTTGTTGACAGGCTAACAAAATTTGCCCACTTATTACCTCTCTCTCACCCTTACACTGCTAGAACAGTAGCTACTACCTTCATAGACAACATTTACAGTTTATATGGGATGCCTCAAAGTATAGTTTCTGATAGAGACACTGTCTTTACCAGTGAGTTTTGGAAAGAGTTGTGACTTTACAGGGAACCAAATTACTATTCAGTACATCCTTCCACCCCCAAACTGATGGTCAGACAGAGGTGGTTAACAGGTGTTTGGAGACTTACTTGCGTTGTTTTTGTTCTCACAAACCTCAAGATTGGTGCAAGTGGCTTCCTTGGGCACAATACTGGTACAACACAAGTTGGCATTCATCCATAAAAATGGCCCCATATCAGGCTTTGTATGGTAAAATTCCTCCAACTATCTCCACTTATATTCCAAAAATTGCCAGGCTACAATTTGTGGAGGATGCTTTATTGGACAGGGATGCAACCCTCCAATTGTTGAAGGATAATCTGGTCAGGGCACAAGATAGGATGAAAAAATGGGCTGATTTACACAGAACAGAGAGATCATTTGAGGTTGGCGACATGGTGTTTTTGCGCTTGCAGCCATATCGACAGATATCAGTAGGGGGTAAAAGATCTCATAAGCTGTCTTCTTTGTTCTATGGACCATATAAAATTTTACAAAAAATAGGTTCAGTTGCTTACAAACTGGAGTTGCCTGATGAAGCTAAGATTTATCCAGTTTTTCACATTTCACAGTTAAAGAAGAAACTTGGCCATTCCATCCAGATACAGAATCAGTTACCTTCTCATACTGTTGAGGTCATAAAGGAACCAGAATCCATTCTGGAGAGAAGAATGGTGAATCGGCTTGGAAAGGCAGTAACAGAGGTGTTAGTCAAGTGGAAGCAGTTGCCAATGGAGGATGCAACATGGAAAAATTATTGGGAGCTGGTGAAAAAATTCCCAGTCTTCGACCTTGAGGCGAGGTCGATTTCAAGGGATGAGCCTTGATGCGTTTCAGGATCATCTACTCTTCAATTTTTACCTTTTTTTTTTGTGATTCAGTAATGGGACGGGTCCGGGTAGGACTTGGGACCCGACCCATTAGCAGGCTTACCCGACCCATTTGAGAGCACCATGGATAAATGCTCAGCTGCTCTATTTTTCAGCTCGGTCTGATTTTTGCCCTAATGGGATTTGTGAGAGCCAATTCAGAGCTCAATCGATAGAAGAATAAATCAATTTCTCTCTCAATTCCTTTAATTCCTTGAGCGTTGCCTGTTCTCCCTGTATTTCTTCTATTTTTGCAGGTTGAGATGCCGCCAAGGAATCGCCATCGCTACCAACCCCTCATCTCCGACGCGCTGGCTGAAGGGGAAGATCTATCAGAAACCACTGAAATTTACAAAATCAACAGAAAACATGTTTTATGGTACAAGTTTTGCGCAACTGAAAACTGCAACTGAAAGCATGTGCCATAATAGAAATATTGGAGGATTAGTAAGTGCAACCGAGCACATACATGTTCTTTATTAGAAGGCATATAATTCCCAAGCAGCAATCAATAAAGCTTGCAAGTGAGCAAGTGCAAGCTTGGGACGCCATTATAATTGATAATGTGTTATCATTGAATCATACAGACATTTTTCTTTAGTTTCACTCAATGGATTCAGGAAATTTTATGTATTATTTTCTTGAGGAAACTATAGGTACTGTACAACTGAAAAAAGGGTAACTATTCTTTTGAAAATAAGCTAAAAATTATTAACTACTTGCCATTTGACCATTCTGGTTATGTGCTGAATTTAAAGCTAATACTAGCAGATTCGTATTATAATAAATTTCAGGTTATTGACATCCACTGAGATTTAAGTTGCTCCCTCTAGTTATTGTGCCATTTCCATCATATGGAAATTCCTCTCTTTCACTCGGCAGACTTAATTATTGTTCACATTGCAATACACGCCTTTTGCACTCAAAACTATGAACTATTAAAAATCTGTGTTGCACAGGCACATGTAGGAGGCCCTCACAACTGACAGAGCAACATGCAAGACAACCCATTATATCCAACAACTCTCCAGCTTGAATAGGAGACAAAATCAGGGTGGATACGTGTTGATACATCCAGGACATGCCTTGGACGTGCATATATAGTGTTGGGTTAGAGTCTGTTATCACTTAAACCTAAAATATGCTTTGGGTTTAAGTCGGGTTTAAACCCATTACCACCTTTTAGATCCCTTTATCTATCCCTTTCCCATCAGCCCCTCAACCTTTCTTCTTCCTCTGTTTCCCGACCTTTCATCATCAATATGTTGAGAAGCGAACCTCTCTCTCTCTCTCTCTCTCTCTCTCTCTCTCCCCCCCTCCCTCCCTCCCCCCCCACCCCCCCTCCCCCTCTCTCTCCCCCCTCCTCCCCCCTCTATCTCTTTCCCCCTTCAAGTCTGGATCATGTGTCAAAATTAGAGTTCATCATTAGGTTTTTCCTTTTCTGGGTCATTCTCGAAAATATGTTTTATTTTTAAAGTGGGATTTTTGCATATCCATTGGATGCTATCTTTGTGTTTGGGGTTATGGGATTTACTTTTTCATAGTGTATATGATATGGGAATCTAGGGTTGATATGGAACTTGGGTGCTCAAGACTCTATACGATCTACATGATGTAGGTCAACTTTTATTGGAGTGAATTTCTCATTTGAAGTTCTTATCTTTACTTTGATAGAGAAGGATTTCACTCCCAAAAAAGTGGCCATCTCTCTCTCTCTCTCTCTCTCTCTCTCTCTCGCGATTATTGTTCCCTTCTCTTGTTATCCTTCCTTGGGCAAAGGTGCACGATAGCACAATGGTTGCATCACGTGCCTCTACCAACAACGGTAGCAGTCTGCGTTGCCAAGGGCGGATCTAGGATTCCTCTTGGAGGGGGGGGGGGGGGATTGGGAAACAAAGCATAATAAGATTAAAAGGTAAAAATATAGATTGTTGAGAAGGTAAATCCACTCGAGTCTTTTAACATCCCTAGTGTTGTTTCAAAAAGTTGTCAAAGTTGGCCAGGTTTTATCATGATTTCGATCTATATTGATTCAATATTTTTTTAGAATAATACACATCTAAAGTAGCATTTGAATTAAAACATCAAGTAACTAGATTTTATAACCTAATAATTTACAAATATTTTTTAATAAATACAGTATAAAAGAATGGTGACAATTTTTTAATTGAGTCAACCCAAATCAAATAAATGAGTTCGTGGTATGACTCAAAATTTTAAACTAATTAAGAAGCTCGCATATATTTAAATTAAATATATAAATAAACTTCTTTTTTTATTTTCTCTTTTTCTTCTAACTTTACGAATCTTATCAGTATAATTTAAATATATGATAGAATATTAGATGACATGTTAGATATGATTGGAATCTGAGATTTAAAATATTAATAGTTAAGTATATGCTTAAATCCTGGACCCATCATTCCTAATACATTACTACATCATATCGCTGCCTTTTTTTTTTATTACATGTGCTTAATCTTCATGGACCCATCATTTCTAAATTACTTTCAATAACGTGTATTTTGCTTAAATTTATCACGAAACTCACAAAATTAAAGCGACGAATCTTATGTTTTCTTATCTTTTTTTTGCCCCCCTGGGGGTGGTTTTGGGAGGGGGTATATAGAACTGTATCAGGTGTGAGGAGGGGGTCGCCCCAGTCCTGCCCCGAATCTATCCATGTGTGTTGCTACCAGCAATGACAACAATAGCACCATGCACCACTCCTACCACTTTAGTGTTATGACCGGATGAGTAGCAACAATCCTCTTCCCCTATTTCGTGATAAAAATTAGCTTTATTGAACTCAGAATATGCTAGGGTATCAATATCAAAGAAATCAAAGCAACCACCTCATCTCTCCCCTCTTCTTCTCCATCTGTGCCCCTCACTTGATCCCTGTAACTCTCCATCATTAGACACCAACCACCTCCATCAATGATCTAAACATACTCAACGTCATGATCTTTCATTGCTCCAAATTTTGCAAACTAGAGCTCCTCTTGTAAATTTGCTCTACTGAACTCAGAATATGCTTATCAATCAAAGAATTCCAAGCACCCATCTCACCTCTTTCACCTCTCCTCAATCTCTGCTCTTCTTCACTCGATCTCTACAACTCTTCATCATCGAGAGCATTGCCGCTTACTCTTGTGCAATGTTGAAGCCTCCCCGATGATCTACACATACTCAACTTCATGATCCTTCGCAACTTCAAGAATCACAAACCTATGTCAGCCTCATCAAAATTGGATCTTGGCCTTGTATCTCATCTGCATTGCACTTGGCAATGCACTTTGCACTGAAATGAGGAACATTGAGGCTCTGGACTTGTTCTTTTGATGGCTAGTGCTGGGACTCTCCTACCTTCATGGGCTAAAACCTTTTGATTCCTACGTTATGTTTTAGTGGGCATTTGGATGGGCCCGCTACCATTTGATTTCATGCTCAGCGCCCTTTTGCAACTTTGTGCATAAGAGAGATACATCTTTTTGGTGCTGGTAATAATGCTAGTGAACCACTCTTACAAGACCATGCACGTAGTCTAGCACGAAAGACTTAGGCATCTTGTGGGTGGTCTTGATGATGTTAGTGGAACACTCTTTTGAAATCTACTCTAGCATGTAAGTGTTATTGATCTTCTGGTTTCCATTACTACGGCTAACTTCTGTATACTTTTCGTACTCCACTTTCCATCTTCTGTTGCTGGTTTGATGCACATAGATTTGTTTACTATCTGGATGATGTTTCTTGTAGCAACATGTCATAAAGCGCTTTATGTTGCTTTCTTGCCACTAAAATGTTTAAAACTTTGACTCCCCTGGGAAAATTCTTTTTCTTGAACTGGAGTCTTTTTATGTTTTTTTCTAGCATTATTTTTGCCACAATCCTAGTTTTCTTTTTCAATTTCTGATGTGGGAGATTGATGGTCAAGTTCTCCAGCAAGATTGGGATGCAAATAAGTGGTGAAATTTCTTAAGTCTTGACCGTTGTACATAATTCATAGTTTATTCTCTTCCTCGAGCTTTTGATACAAAGAAGACAGCACATCTTATTGTTGATCAAGACGGTTCTTTTCAGGACTTACCAAGTGATTTTCCTTCTTTCTTATTGAATGACTTGCGCTATTTGTTTGGACTAAGGTGGGCAGTTGCCATTCATTTTTCTGACTCCGATAGAGCTAACCTTTGATATTGATAAGAAGCAAGAGATACATTCTTTTACATAAAAGAAATATGAACCACTTTCACATATTTATTTTCTCCTAAGCTCTTATTTTTCCTTCTCTCTTTCAGGCAAAACTTAAAACAAGTGATACACATTGTTAGGAGCAATATGGGAGCATGAATCAGTTAATAGATCCATCCATTTTTCTGCTCTTTTTGTAAAATTTCAAACTAATTTTGACTACATATTAGATACAACACCAAAGATGGATGATCATTTAAATGCAAATAAAATTCATTACTAAACAACCATTCACGTAAAATACACATTTTCTTTCCATCTCTTTTTACACAGATTTTCAGCAGGAGCTCCTTGAGAACGGAAATCTCTCTTCAACCTGGAAAAACCCAATAGGTTTGCTCAAGCTCTTAGGCCGCGATCATCTCAAATATTGACTAATCAAGACCAAAAATTGACCATAATCACCTCAAAAATAGATCTTTGAATTGATGTCGTTGGACTTCAGATTGAGAGAGGGCTTGTGAACGGTGGAAGGGGGCTCTACTTGGTGTTGCCATTGTTGGTGGAGGCGCGACACAAGGTACCGCTACTGCCACTCTTATGGGTACAGCCTGCTGCTGCGGCGGTGCGGCCTCCTACTGCTTTTGGTGGTGGTAATGGTGAGAGAGTAACGCTAATTGTACTATAAAAGTTATACTACTTTACACTAATTTTTTTTGTCACCGACTTGGCTGGGTGATGAGGATGCTGAGTTGGAGATAAATTACCGATTTAATTAATTCAATTGTGCCTTTTCCTCTCCCATAGAAAGGAAAGATTCTTTCTACTACATATTTTCGTTCTTCTTCTTCTTCCGTTCTCTGTCACCATCTCAAATTTTCTTCCTTGATGACAATCTCCCTAGCGAGATCAAGGATGGCTTTGCTGAGGCATAGGATCTGGTGGTGACTGTGATGTCTGCAATGGGTGAGGAGCAGATTTGTGCTATGAAGGACGTTGGCCCCAAAAACTAACGCTTTTTTAAGCTTTCAGTATCAAAACTCCATATAAACTACTTCAAGTTTGTAAAGCAATAGCAGACCTTGTACATGAAATATTTATATTTGGTTGACAGATATCTATTGGGTGCAACTAAATGATGTTGACTTGCTTCCTTAAGATGGACCTGAGAAATGTTGAATACCTCAGAAACAAAGATTGCCATCTTTTTATTTCTTATCAAGACTGCATTGCTCTTTACAGTTTGCTTTGTCTTTCAAATATAACATTATGGAAAATGTGTTGTCCAATAAAAAAAAAATTCTTTCTTGTGTTGCACAAAACCATCCATCTCCACTTAATTTTTTATCCTTAAAAGATCCTTTTTGTAGAAAACAAAATTTCAAATTACCATGATTCAACATACTGCATTTTATTTGAGCTGGAAAGTTAATTTGATAAATTAAATACTGGTGGCTGCACTTATTTGATAGAATTAAGTCTATTAGTCTCACTCATCTACATGTTCATATTATACATAACTAAATCTCCTACTCTCTACAAAACCTGAAGGAAAAAAACTAAATACAAAGAGAAAAAAGAATTGGACCAGTTTCCTTTTTTTCTCAGTTTCGATAGAAGCCCCTTGCAGTTTATAGAGAAGGAAAAAAGAAGTAGAAATCAGAATCATTGTTGTAGTCATTATTGTGTCAGAGCTTTGAACATGAAGATGTCACAATGCATATGTGAAGGAGCTTAGAAGCAAGTATCAATTCCATCTTCCACTTTTCATTCTCCAACCACAGGAAGGATGTTGGTCCCCACAAAAGCACTATCAGTTCCATCCAAGCAAGTTGATAATCTTTCTATTTTTAGAGTTTGAGGGGTCTGAAGTTTAAGATAACTTGTTTTATTTGGGTTTGTTCGAAAGGTAGAAGGTCTGAGATGGAGGGAAGTGGCCTATGATGAAAGGTGAAGGAAATGAGCTGAAAGGTAAAGGAAATAAAGGAGAAGAATTGTTTACTTTCTAGGGAAGAGAAAAGGCAGCTCTCAATTAATTAACTTTATCCATTTAATTCATCTTCCTAGTCATATAGTCATGTTAGCATCACTTATGATTAGTATAGAGTATTACAATTGTTATAGTACAATTAGCATTATTCATGGCGAGAGTAAAGGGATGGGGAAGATGGTGAAGGGGGGAAGGGGGAAGAGGAGAAGGGAGAGGAGGTTAGAGAGAGGAGATAGAAGAGATGGGATCTAAGGGAGGGGATGGGTTGAGGTGGGTGATTATTGAGAGAGAGAGAGAGAGAGAGAGAGAGGAGAGAGAGAGAGAGAGAGAAGCTAACTTTATGTTAGCTGTTCTCTTCTAAAGCATGAATTTTTTTTGTTTTGTTTTATGTTTTGCAAATAACTCTCTGTTTGCCCTTCATTACTAAGCCTTAAATCAGAGGCTGAGATTGTGCCACATGGTGACTCTTTAATTGCATAGAAGTCACTGTAGAAACACATTACTCTCTCTTTCTATATAGTTTTATTGCTTTGTCCACGATGTATCAACATCCTACATTTTAAGATTTTGCATATCCATGTATCCTTTTCTTGCCACATTCTTGTCCTAAGTCTGAGTCTATGCAACATGATTTAAATCCTCATGTAGTCCTTGTCCAACTGGACATGTTGGTTAAGTCAGACATTTGTTTAGACACTTATAATTGTTCATCTTATTTGCTCAGAAGATATGCGTGATATGAAGTGGACCATGGCTTGTGCCATTCTATGGTATATTATTTCTTTTGTCCATTACATTATTGAGATTCTTCCATATGAAGACATCTATAAACAAATATATTGAACATTTGTATATTTCACAAATCCTAAATTATTCGCCTTGCCTTGACTTTGTATTTTAGAGAATTTACTGACTGACACCATGGTTATGTCAAAATATTAAACTTTTATGCTCTTTTCCACAAACCCAATCATAATTTGCGTGCAAGATGCAACCATAAAGAGTCATGTAACACTCTCCTTATTTAATTCTTACTTTGCCATTGTGGTGTCACAAAAGGAATACCAGCTGTTAGATACTTCAAATCTGAACAATTTAACCCTCTGACATTTCGTCCCACCAACACTGCACCACAGTAATTCATGACCACAGATTCTTCTGTTATCTATCAATTTAAGATTGAACTCAATGGCAGTTTTGATATATGCTCTTCCAGCATGAATATCTTCTGAATGAACTACCCATTTTGATCATCTGCGGTCAAAATATTTAGCGTGATTTATATGAATTGTCTTTCTATAACGCGATTATATGAGAAACCCGATTTGTATAAAAATAATGTTTAGCTGTTTGTTTCATTAATAAAAATTATAGAGGTATAAATTTATATAGAAATAAAGCTGATGTATTTTCTTTCCTTTAATTTGAAGCATATGATGCACTCCAGAATATAAACAAATATTAAACCTGTGTATATTGCTGTTTGATGTGTAATTGTGGTCCTCTTGTTTTATGTTTAGTAGTCTATGTCATGGAATATACATCCCCACGAGTTGTATGGTTAATCTAAATAATGGGTTGGAGAACCTTTTGATTTAAAAGCAAGTTATATATTTCCATCCGAAAGCCATCACAGGCCTTAGCCCTCATGGGGACCGTCAACAGTAAAGTTACTGTTCACAGAACAGTAAATTTTTTTTTTGGGAAGTGGATTTTGTGAAAAGGAAAAGCAGAAAATTCGGCTCTGATATCAAATTGACGTGGGACAGAGGGGGATTTAGGTTTAATGAGGGGATTTTGTAGAATTGTGAAAGGAAAAGAGAGAAAAAGAAAGATATGATCGCGGATCGCAACCTGAATCTTGGTTTCACTGCATATGATTCAATCCATGAGGATCAAAATCCATATCCAAAGCAAATAGCTTTATTTTTTATCAAAATTATTCAATTATTTTCAAAGATCACTACATAGCTATATATATCCTACAACACGTGCGCTATAAATGCAATTATTGATAACATCAAATCTCACCAAATCTAACCAAATCTAACAACATCTAAATTAACTAATAAATCTCAACCAAATCTTTTCAAATCTAATTTAAATAAAAATCTCAAATCTACTAAATCTAAATTATTTGTTCCCCCATCAGATACCCAGGCCATTCTTCTGATGCGAGTTTATTCCATCCCTTGATTGATTTGCTAAATATGGATGAATTTGTATGTGTTCGCATGTCTTTGATCATACTTTGAACATAGTGCTTGAGGAAAGATTATGGTGATGTGATAGATGGATTTATGTGGTAGGATCCAAGATCTAAGCCTTTGCGTGAAGTGGCTAGCAGCCTAAACCCTTTATTAGCTGATGTTTCATTCTTTATTTCCACAAGTTGCAAAATTTTTGTTATTTTGTAAAAAGAAAAATGGTTTAAAGAGTTTCAATCATTGGCATTTGACTTTTAACATGTGTACAGGGCGATCCTGTATGGGCTATCACGTCAAGTACAATCAGCGATCTCATCGGCTTATCACTTAATTTTTTCTTTGTTTTGCCATATTAAACTATGGTAAGTTTATTAGCTTTTGTTGCAAAAGGAATAACATGTACCTGTCATTCTTAGCGTTCTCTCCAACTGTGGCTTAAAGAAAAGATTCTATGACCCAGAAGTCTTGACTAAATTTTTTCTTTTATCTTGCTCATGTTCTGTGTATAATTGTATTATTGCTAATCTATACCAATCTATTGGTATGTGTTGGAAAATTGTTAGCACTTTTGTTAAGTATAGATGTTATAATCAGGTATAATTTTTGGGTTGCATGATTGAATGCAGGCAAAAACACACCTATTATATTTCTATCTCAACTTTGTATCCATTCTTCATTTTTTTTAAATGATGCAAGTCTTGCGATAGTTAACCATGGCCTTTTGTTTGGTAATGTTCCAAAGCTCATTTCCTTGTTAAAGCGCAGAAATAAGACTCATTCACGTAAGGTGAGATGAATGGACCTTCATGGGATAGATAGCTTAGACTAATACAAATAACTGTATTGGCAATTTTTCATGCTAGCCTAATGTACGTCCATTACTTGGAAAGAACTGGAACAAGCTTTTGTATTTTATAATATAAACAATATGAGTCAAAATACTGATATCTAATGGAAATTCATAGTAACTCAAGATATTTGTTATAGGTGGTGAAACAGTGTTGAATTACGGAAAACGATTTAGTCTTTTTTGTTTGCAATCTAAAGTTGGTCCAAAGATAATATCAGGTAGTAGAAGCCGTTCATCTATCCATTATGATGGAATAGTATACTAGTTGAATAAGTTTAGAATTTGGGAATCAAAGAGATCAACAATATCATCTCTTGGATTATCATATATATGAGATTGACAGAAAACACTCCATATAATTTACTATTTTCTAACACACCCTTCAAGCTAGAGAATATATATCATGCATGCCCAGCTTGTTATTAATTACCTCAACACGTGACTTCCCAAAGAGCTGGTAAATAAATCTGTGAACAAATGAATAGACTCTACATTTCGGCTCTCAATATTATTCTTATCCACAACTTGATGTCGAATAATGTGACTGTTAAGCTCGATATACTTTGTTCTCTCATGAAACACATGATTTTTCGCGATATGGATGGTTGCTTGATTGTTGCAATAAAATCTCATTGGAGAACCAAACCCATAACCAAGCTCACTAAGAAGTCGCTGTGTCCAAACTAAGTCGAGAGTAGTATATGCCATGGCTTTACTGTGACTATGTACTTGATCTAGATTTTAGACACAACATTCTTGCTTCTCCGTGAAAAAAAAATTGCCTCCGTTGGACATACAAAAGTCTGTTGTGGATTTTCTATTCGACAGTGAACCAGCCTAGTCTTTATCTGAGAAACATACTATCTAAAAATATCCAAAATTTTAGTATAGCACGCCTTTTCTGGAGCACTTTTTAGGTATCTAAGAATTTTAATGACTGCATCCAAGTGTGAAGTCCTAGGATTAGACATAAACTGACTTAAAATACTTACTGATATGCGATGTTCGAGTGACTGTGAGATATTAAGTTTCCCAACCAACCTCTTGTATCTTCCAAAATCATGTAGTGCCTCCCCATGATCTGACACCAATATTCCGATCCATTGGAGCATCCACCGCTGACCAGTCTACGTCCTAACATTCCTTCTTCTGATAACATATCAAAGATATACATTCCATGGGACAAGTAGATCCCCTTCCTTGATCTACCTACTTTAATATCTGGAAAATATCAAAGATTACCAAGATTTTTGGTGTGAAAGTTCTGATCTACGGAAACTTTTTAATCATAGACGCGTCTCTCATCATCACTTATAATCACGATATCCCCACCAACATAACCTTCTCATACTGCCAATGATGATAGAAGATACAATAGTCATTGTGGCACCTCTCCAACCCAAATGCTTTTACCATCGCATCAAACTTTCTAGACCATGCTCTCAGGAACTGCTCCAGACCATACAATTCCTTCAACATGTATACATTGCATGACTCTCCTTGAGTAACAAACCCGGAGGATCTCACTTGACTCAAGATTGCTAGTTGTGCAGTTCTGGATTCTAGGATTAGGGCTTTGAGAGGCTATAAGGATCTCTCGACTCACCATCTCTCTCTCTCTCTCTCTCTCTCTCTCTCTCTCTCTCTCTCTCTCATGCGTGCTCTGACACAGCCCAATGTTAGAACCTAGTAAAATTTTGTCAGCTTATGTGACCTCTCTCTGGTGAGTGGACATCTTTATTGTGGTGAAACCTCAGGATATTTTGCAATATGTTTCTTTTCAATTTGGGTGTCTCCCTGGAGAGCCCCAACCCTGTATCACAATGATTCCAATTTGTTCTCCATTCCTTGCCTCTCTTCTCCCCTCCTAAGATTTCACCTCTGTCCCCTATCAGCAGACTTCTTTCTCTTTCAACAAGGGAGGAGGGACGACCTAGATTTAGTACCCCAATACACACACCATCATTTCTCTCTCTTAGGTTTATAATTTTATGCAGATATCAACAGAAGTAAACTTATCTGATTCGTTACTTTATTCATCATGGGATAAATCAACGATGTATGCCTTTTAGACTCAAATTATGCTAATGGAGTGCAGATACAGAAAAGACATTTTGCTTTTTTGTAGTCAAAGTGATTGTTGGTTTGTTTATTTTTTATGTTTATAACCATCTCAAATTCTTAGCTTATTATTTGGGATGTTTTGAAGTCAATGCTCAATTTGATCTGAGCAGAATGCTAAGAGCTTAATCCAGCTGATGATAAAGTTGCTTTGTATTATTAAATAGGAGTATTCTTGTTTTTATTCTCTTATCCTTCTATGGAGGTTGACACAGGATGAAAATGGAAAAAATAGGATTTGCGGTGGTATTGGGAATGAGTAATTTAGGGTTTATAGAAATTAAAGAAAAGAAAAAGATTTGAGTCTCTCACCTAGGTGAATTGCTCACCCACTCCATGCATCACACACAAAGATCTAGATTTGGGCTCACACCCTGGAGAATCGCTCCCCACTTCATGCTTCTCGTGTAAAGATTCAAAAGAATACAATTAGGATTTCAATCTCTCAATAATTCAATAATCTATTGCTTCAAAATAAATTCTACAAGAGGATATATAGATAAAAGCCGCGTGCATGACTCGTGCCTTAATAAAGGAAAACTAATAAAAGAAAATAAAAGACCACTAAAACTCTCCCTAAATAAGTCTTCATGTCCCCATCAGAAGTGATCTCAGAAAATGATGCCAGACTTTGAGGATTTTACTTCTCCTTGACAGCAGCACAACTACTTCTTGTTAGTTGTCATGATTCTTAGACGTAGTTTATTTTTCATACTGGATGTTTAACAATGGTGGCAATGTGAATGCTGTCGTCTTTGCGGCATTAACCTGACCTTTCATATGCTTACTTAACCATTAACTCAGAGTAGACTGCAATATAACTATATTTTAATATGCTTAGTTATGAACCAAGTACATTGTGGCGACATTTTTTGGCCATTTTGAAACTTTGAATCATTTGCCAACTAGATTATAGATTTTAGTGAAAACATAGAATTTTTTGGAAATTAATTTTTCATTTCAAATAATACTGTTCTCATATTCAAATATCACTCATTAGTTCAAACAAGATTGCATATGCCACATAATGCACTAATGCATGTTCTGCATTTCTTGGCAGTATAGTTGGCATTCATGTGATCGAAGCACCAGTACTTCATCCAGTAAGGAACCTAGAAGCATCCATCCTATTACATTTTGTTTACAGACAATTTTTAAAAAAATAATGCTTTGCTAATAATAATTTCATCGTTGATTCTCACAACTATGCCATTTATTTTCCTAGATGTCTGAAGGACTGTTCAATTTTGTTATTGGGTGGACACTGTTGTTTGCTCCACTATTATTCACAGATTGCCAAAGAGACCGTTACAAAGGCTCGCTGGATGTCTTGTGGGGTTGTCAGATGTTCCTCACAAATAGTAAGCTCTGCCGCTCTACATCTTCAACATTTGAGATTTTACATAATCAGTGCCCCCCTTTCTTGTTGCATATTTTTTTAACTGATTCCTCTGACTGTATATTTTTCTTTCTTACCCTAATGGGATCTGTGCTTAGCTTTCTTGATACCTTACATGGCGATTCGGCTCAATGACTTGGACTCAAATCATACTCCTCCCAGACCAACTAAGTTAGCTTCCTTGATGACAAGTGGGGCATCAGTTGTGGGCCTAATTGGTGGCACTGTTTGCCTTTTCTCAATATTCTGGGCTCTTTTTGCTCGGAGTGATGGTGGTTTTGGAGGTATTTCAGATCGCTTGGAGTTTTTAGCAAGTTACCTGGGATCAGAGAGGCTTGCTTATGCGTTTATATGGGACATCTTTCTTTATGCCATATTTCAGCCTTGGTTGATAGGTGACAACCTTCAAAATGTGAAGCAAAGTAATGAAAGAACAGTGAGGAATCTAAGGTTCATCCCTGTTGTTGGCCTGGTTGCCTATCTTGTATGCTTGGACAACAACAGGGATCTTTAGCTAAATTGCTCCAATTGCAGGTTCAGCCTCTTAACAACACATTGGTTCTGTCAACTTGTATGATAAATATTTGAAAGACCATGTATCAGAATACCCCGATGCTTGTTGCTGTTGTCAAAAAGTCTGCAACACTGGGGGGATAGAATGTACATTCCTCTCCTCTAATGTATACACTAATGATTTGCTCTCATTTCAACTTCATTCTAAGCGTCACTACTTTTTGATACTGATCGAAAGAGACAACTAGCCATTTGATTGATTGGCTGGCTAAGGAAGACATGGCCGTTTCTCTAATTTTTATCTTGAGAAGTATTTCTCGTGGACAAGGCAGTGGGAGTTTACCCGAAAAGATATGTGGAGGTTCATTTGGTTGGACGGAAAGTGCTCTCTGGCTTTTGAATCCCTTGAACAAAGGTATGTTCTCAATGACACAAGTTCTCCAGGATGTTTTTTATTTATTGACTATTTTATTGGAAAGTCATGCCTAACATAATGAATTACAGTATTCCTTCTGGCAGCGTAACGAGGTTTCATGCCTGCAGTTTTATTTATTCCTCATAATGCCGTGCTTTGCTTTCTTCTCTGCTTTCTCAATTTACAACAATTAATGCTCACCTGAGGAAATCTAAATTGTGAATAAAATAATGTGGTAGAGTTGAATAATAGAAATCACTCTCTCTCCTATTACATTAACTTAGCTCCTTGACCTTTGAGGAAATGCCTCATGTTGCTTGAGAAGGAAACCTAAGCTTGTTTCCTTTCTTTGGCCTTTTGTTGGAACAAAGGATGTAGGTTTGTACCTGGCCCTTTCATGACCCAACCCCACATCCTTCACCAGCGAGCCAAGCCTCAGTGCACAAGAAGCAAAACATAATCATGCTTGAGTGACACAAGAAGGAAACATGATCTTGGGCCCTATAATTCTAAATATGATTCAAATATCAACAGATTCCAAAATGTATTAACAATATTGTATTTGGGTTTTGAGGTACCCGATATGGTATTAACCCTATAAGATCAGCCGATATTAGGGCCAATATTGCTGGTATGGTCTATGTGACCTATATTGATGGCCGATATTGATGATATTAATAATGAAAACCATAGGTCACAATACCAATAGCAAGATTTTAAACCTTAGTTCTAAAGTTTCTGAATTTTATTTATTTAAGCTTTTCACAAAAAAGTAGATTTGATTATCTAAAACCAGAATTTGAATCCAATAGATACAGACAAGATTAGATTTTTCTTTTTTCTTTTTTTTTTCTTTTGTGAGGTCAAGATCTAAATCTGTTATATGTCTAATTTTTTGTTTCCGTAGAATTCACCATTGACCCTTCTCACGGTTCAAAGACTCGGCCGAGTCGGAGACGAGTTGGCAGAGTCGTATCCGTCTCGGCCCGCTCCGAGACGAGTCCGAGTCACGAGTCGGTCGACTCAACTCAGAGGAGACTGACTCGGCCAAGAATCGGAGTTAGACTCGGCATTATGATGATTTTGTGCCTCATCGCAATTCAATGTGAAAATAACTACATTAGAATGTATTTATGAATGTAGTTTGTGTAATTTACTATATTGTACATGTATTTTGATATGCTTCTACCGACGATGCGTGTATTTATACTTTCGCTTTATGTTTAGTGTGCTAGGTGATATATTTTGGACATGTGATACATGAATGTGGATGTATACATTTTTTAAGATTTGTCGTGATTTTTTCAGAATTATTTGAGCTTTATATGTACCGTTTTGCGCGTATCGCCCGATACCGATCCGAGTCGCCGAGACCGATCCGTCTCAGTGCCCGCCGAGTCGGCGGCCGAGACCGCGACTGTGAACCATGACCCTTCTACTAGAATGGAACTTAAGAAAATATTGTCACTAGGCTACCTTTCTATTCTACATTATTATTTTCTCAAAGTTCGTAGAGGTTAAAGTCTAAAAACCACACAATCTGGTTAATACATTATTATTATATGCTTCCTCAAATAAAGATTTTAACAACTTCTTTGAGGCTGCACGATATTTCACTTAGGGTTGTAACAGTATCTAAGTTGTAGTGAAGAATAATGGAGATGATAGCTGACAGTTTTCAAAAATAAAACAAAGTGGGAGGGGATTTAAACCTGTGACCAAATACTAACTAAAGAAACATTAACCAAGCCCCCGACCACTCTATTCATGCCTTGTTTGTGCTAAGGAAGAAACATCAATTATACTTATATATATATATATATATATATATATATATATATATATATATATATATATATATATATATTATATATATATATGTGGGCTTACTGTACCTCAGCCTGCAGGCTGAGAGAGTTTCTCAGCCTGCGGGACGTGGCTGAATATAGGCCACACATCGGTCGCAGAGTGTGGGCGTCAAAAAAATCAAAAAATTCCGCCTAAACAATCGTGAAACAAATTGACAAAAATACCCCTTTCATATGACGACTGCGACTTCTAGCATTGAAAAGTAAAAAAATATTCCATGGTCGCATACTTAATACAGAATAAAGAATACCGGAGGAAACATGCTATCGTATAGCAATGCGACCTCCTTCAGTACTGCGACCATAATCGCAAACTTCTTTCTCATTACGATGGTGATGACGAGGATTAGAAGTTTAAAAAAATTGTATTTTGTTTTTTTTTAAATATATATAAATCTGTTTTCTAAAGTTAATTGTGTGAATTACATTTTTTACTACTATGTCTTGGTTGAAATGCTGTACAATTGTTACAAACCTTCATTTTAAATATTTTACGCTAAACGAATATACTGCGACCATGGACGCAGTGAATAATTATATTACTTCACCCTTATAAATTTTTAAAATGAAAGGTTGCGACATTGGTTGCAGTTGCTGGACGCAGACTTAATAAATACACTGCGACCTTGGTCGCAGTTGCTGGACTTTAGTCTTAATCAACAACAACACTGCTACCTTGGTCGCAGTTTCTGACCGTAGTCTTAATAAAATAAACTGCGACCTTGATCGCAGTTGTTGGTGTTTAGTCTTAATAAAATACACAGCGACCTTGGTCGCAGTTGCTGGTCTTTACTCTTAATCAACAACATCACTGCGACCTTGGTCGCAGTTGGTGGTCTTTATAAATAATCAACAACAACACTGCGACCTTGGTCGCAGTTGATGGCCGCAGTCTTAAAAAAATAATCTGCAATCTTGGTCCGTCACCGCAGCAGTCCCAGTCTTTGGTCGCAGTGTCGACCCTGGTCGTAGTAGTTACTGTTTGCAATGTATCTTATGCGACCTTGGTCGCAGTGTCATATATGGTCATAGTTGTTTTGTTTGCAATGCATGGCTGCGATCAAGTTCGTAGTTTATTAAAAAAAAAAATATGCTTTTTATTTATGTCCAGGCATTTATCTCCAGGCATGTGAATATGATACAAAACGCTCTGTTATATAATAAGATTGACTGTTATAATATAGCAGTACAAAGAAGACTAAACATCAAAAGAGCCAAGAAGACTAAACATCAAAAGAGCCCTTGTTGACTAAGAGCAATCTTCTTCTTGAGGTCTGGTGGCAGCAGAATCCTCCGATTCCACCTGACCCTCCAAAGTGGCGGGATACGATCTTTCGTTGATGAACATCTCTTCATCAGAAGGTTATCCAGTGAGCATGGAGTTTCCTCGATGTCACTTCTGGGGTAAGAGAGGAGGTTTTGAGACCTCACAGGGAATGCTACCCACCACTATATCCACCACATCCCCCGCCGCCATACCCACTCTGACCATCAATTATCAGAAAGCTTGACTGGTGCATCAAGTCAGAGCAGATCTCGGTGAGGCTTAAGTCCTCGTCAGGGATCATGACTTCTTCCCTTGTGAACGACGAGGACCATGACTTCTTCCCTTGTGGACGATGAGGTCTATGACTTCTTCCCTTGTGGACGAACATCGATCAAGTTCGTCCATAGGGTCATCTTCATCCTGGAGGCAGGCCCCTGTTAGAGACTCTGAAGAAGGCGGAAATTCTCAGAGCAATTGCTCTCGAATGATGACAGTCTAATTATGGGCTGTTAAAGGGAGAGGGTGAGACCTATTTATAGGCAGCCCATAATAACCATAATTAATGGTTCATTAATCAGAATCGTCGGCATTAATGATCTCCAACCGCCAGCGCCGGTTTGGCATTAAAAGACATTAACGCCTAAACCCAATGAAGAGCCGACGCGTGGACAACCGCTTCGGGAAACAACGAATGGTGCGGGTTCGTCAACGTAGACTTGACGTTAAAAGATCTCATAAAATCTTTATGACAGGTCGCGTCTCACGGAGTGACTCCAAGTCGCATCAGACAACAGACAACTTTTCATTTTTCATTTAGATTCAAAAAATGACTTAATCCAAAACAACACTTAATAAAACAACACTTACTTAACGTACTGCGACCAAAATCGCATTCCATGTAATGCAACCCTAAATTGCAGTTGCTGGCCATCATTATCAATAACAACACTGCGACCTTGGTCGCATTTAACCATGTACACTGCGACCAAAGACTGCGACTAAGGTCGCAGTTTAAATGTACAATGCGACCAAAGACTCTGACTACATTATATATAAAAAAATTAATTACTTAACGTACTGCGATCAAAGTCGCAGTCCATGTAATGCAACCCTAGATTGCAGTTGCTGGCCATCTTTATCAATAACAACACTACGACTTTGGTCGCATTTAATCATGTACACTGCGACCAAAGACTTTGACTAATGTCGCAGTTTAAATGTACAATGCGACCAAAGACTGACTACATTATATACAAAAAAATTAAACTATAAAGTAGAATTTTATCGCAGGCTGAAAAAATGATCTGAAAAGATTTTATATTTTCAAAAAAAATTTTTATCGCAGGCTGAAAAGGAGAAACTAGATCTTTCAAAAAAGAGGTAAAGAAATAAGGCGAAAAGTAATTTATATCCTATAAAGAGCGGCAAAATAAAAGGGGGGGAATAATAATAAACAATAAGGAAAAGTTATCGAAAGGGGTATTTGGTAATTTAACTTCTTCCTAAAAGCGGGCCGCAAGTCAGTGACGTAACAAATTGAGCCACGTCACCGCAGGCTGAGAGAGTACTCTCAGCCCGCGAGCTGATATACATTTTTCTATATATATATATATATATATATATATATATATATATATATATATAGAGAGAGAGAGAGAGAGAGAGAGAAATGTATATCAGCCTGCAGCTGAGAGAACTCTGTCAGCCTGCGGTGACGTGGCTCAAGATTTGTCACCCCACTAACTTGCGGCCCGCTTATAGGAAGAAGTTAAATTACTAGATACCCCTTATGAAAAGCTACTCTGTCGGTAAAAGACAGTGGATATGTATAGTTTATTATATTTTTATATTTTATGACGTTATTCAATTTTTGTGACAATTATCTTTTATAACTGCGGCCAAACTGCCAACATTTTTTATTAAATCACGAAACTAATTTGAATGCTTCTTTAATTTATTTATCTGATTTGATATTTAATGATTTTTAATATAGTCGCAGTTTACTTTTTTTCGCATGTAATATATAATGCGATCAAGGACCCGACTACTGCATTTTTCTTGATGATTTTTTTTTTTGCTAAGTTAAATGTAATAACGGTGAATAAGTACTGATTCTATAGTCGCAGTTTACGTATGTTTTTATATGTTTTGCTTATAAAGTATGAATTATTTTTACTTATTGCATGCGTAGTAGCACTGCGACTATGGTCGCAGTGTTTAAAAACAGCAGTCGCAGTTTGATATGTAATTAAAAGAGCTTATAAGTTAATATAGTGAGAAAGAGACCTTACAAAAAAAGAGAATTAAAAGCTTTTAAAAGAAGACAAAATAAGGTTGAATATCAGAAGATCAGGAAATCCTAATCCTCGTCATTATCACCATCATAAGCAGATTCGTCGTCTTCATTCTTCTGCTCTTCCTGTTCATCACTTATTTTCTCATCATCTTCCTGTTTTTAAGGTTTTTTTGTTTTATCGATAAACTCCTAGAATGGATCGTCTCTATCAAGCTCTTCGTCTGACCCGTTGCGAGAAAGCGAGCCTACAGCATCAGAGGACATGCTTTCATCAAGCATGTCTCCGTCAAGTGGCAGAGGAATAATGTCTTTCTCACTAACCCACATGAAATCTTCATTATCCTCATGAATAGGAGGATCAGTTAATACATTATTTGATGTAGTGAGATAGTCAAAAGGAGTGAAGTCCAGACTGGTATCAGATTCACTAGAATATCCTGAAGAAAAAGGACCGGTGGGGGAACGATTGAAGTTGAAATCTAAGTGTTCAGAGGAAGAAGATGGGGAAGACATGATTCAAGAATGAATTGTTTTTTGAAAGTTTTTGAAATCAAATTGAAAAGGAAGAGCAAAAATATAGTTTTTAGGTATGAGATAATATATTAGTTACAAGCATTATATAAATGTCAATATTGTGGAAGAACATGAATAGTAATAATAATTGTTACAGGTGAGGGTTGAGTATGGTAGAAAGTGGTAAAAAAAATTAAATATTTAATTGAAGATTTATTGCGGGAGAATCCGAAGAGTTTCTTTTTGCCAGAGGTTTAATACTTGAAGTACAAATTAACTTTTTATAGAATTGTTTGCCTATATCTTTAGATTACGTATGGTGCACATCTTTCCTTTATCGATATTAACATTATTGCATCTCTTTTTTCTAAACTGTTGTTGTATCACGGTAGAAAGAATATTAATTACTTTCATTTAATTCAGTGTAATTAATATAGTATTTTATAAGATGTGATGTACGCGAACTGATCTCAGGGTCGCATGGCTAATCTACTTTTTAAAATATAAAAAATATTTTACATAAGGCATGCGTAAGAAGATTGCGACTTTGGTCGCAGTACTGAAGGAGGTCGCATTGCTGTACGATAGAATGCGACTAGGGTCGCAGACGTTATATAAAAGTTTTGTTATATTATGACTGCGACTAGTGACTGCGACTGTGTCGCAGTTGTCATATAAAATTGAAAGTTATATTGTATTAAGTCTGCGACCATGGCATGTTTTTTAAATTTTCAATGCTTCTGCTTATTTTACATTATGTTGATCCAAATTTTTTTTAATTATATTTTTCGATGTAGTAAAATTACGAATTTTATAACTGTAGATATATTCAACTGAAATTTTGTTTGTTGATGACTTTATTCCAGTTTAGAATTAAAAAAAGGGTATTTTTGTCAATTTGTTTCACGATTGTTTAGACGGGATCTTTTTTAATTTTTTTGGCGCCTACACTCTGCGGCCGATATGTGGCATATATTCAGCCACGTCCCGCCGGCTGAGAAACTCTCTCAGCCTACCGGCTGAGGTACAGTAACCATATATATATATATATATATATATATATATATATATATATATATATATATATATATATATATAGTGAGATAGACTTGTGTCCTTCCAAAAGGATTTGAGCCCAAATCCTTCCAACTAGGGGTGCCACCGGATACGGATTATCCGCGGATATCCGCATCCGAATCCACCTCCAATCCGGATACGGATATTATTTTTTCACATCCGTCAATATTCGTATCCGTATCCGTATCCGAAAGGTAGGTGCGGATATGGATATGGTAAAAGTAATATCTTATTCGTATCCGATCCGATATCCGAATGTTGTGTGCTTCATAATGATATCGGTATGGAGAAGACTATTTTTCAATGGAATAAGGTATTAAATTTTGATATTTTGAGTTGGTGAAAAAGTAATAGTGAAAAGTATTCGATTCTTGCAAGAGCACCACATGATATTTTGAGTATTTCGACATCAACCATATCATCCGAATCGGCATTTAGCACCGGAGGACGTGTAGCCTATTGTTATAGAAGTCAAATGACAATGAATACGATGAATGTGTTGATATGTACACAATAATATCATAGTATGTATCACATTTAATATTGTAGTAGATGTGATAAAAAGTAATATAAGTATTTCTGTTTAATTTATCTTTAACCATATCCATTTTTAACATATCCGATTAGTATCCGCATCCGATCGCTAATATCCGATTTATATCTGATATCCGATTTTGGCGAATACGGATATCATTTTTTCACATCCGCCAATATCCGTATCCGTATCCGTATCCGAAGGTTGGGTGCGGATATGGATATGGTAGAGGTAATATCCGATCCGTATCCGATCCGATGGCACCCCTACTTCCAACTCAAATACAACTCTCCGACATTCGAATACAAGATCCACTCCATTGAAGTTGATCTATATTATTTCAAGTATCTATAAACCAAAATCAAGTGTTTTGAATACTTTTTTCCCATCCATCAAGCGGCGCAAAATGGACGGCCGAAAGTAGTGAGTTGGTTAGATTATGTCTTTAGACATACAAATTCTCGATCCGGCCATTTGATTATGATCTAAACATTTAAAACCTCTACAAACCAATTTTTGTTAGGTTTCAAATTTTCTACACCGTTAAATTAACTAACTCACTATTTAGGCGTCCATTTTTTCCTACTTGATGCATGGGTAAAAAATATTTAAAATACTTGATTTTTGATTTATAGATACTTGAAATAATATAGATCAATTTCAACGGAGTGCATCTTGTATTTGGATGACGGATGATTGTATTTGAGTGGGAAGGATTCGTGTCCGAATCCTTTTGGAAGGACACAAGTCTATCTCACTCCCCCCCCCCCCCCCCCCTCTCTCTCTCTATATATATATATGTATATATATATATATATATATATATATATATATATATATATTGGTTTTTGTTTAAAAATAAATTTAAAGAGCACAAAAAATTTGAACCCAATGCTAATAGCATGGCAACAAAACTTGCTAACCAATAAGACACACTTGATCGCTAACACATATGGTTAATACTTGATCACAAAAAATAATAATAGATCTAATTAATCTGATCAAATCGGATTAGTATGATGTAGACCTTAACCCTAACCCAACCATTTATTAATCAGGTTAGGTGGGTTAACCATAATATGAACCATATCTGTTATTTGCTTGACCCATACCTAGTAACTTTGGTTCAGATTTGGGTTAGCTTGGGGTCGGAGCAAGAGTGCCACCATTTTATGGTAGCAACAAAGATGCATTTTTCAATCAGCTAGCCTGCTATATATGTTGTTTGTTTAAAAGCTAAATAAGTGAAAAGTATTTAAACTTCTCTCTGATTATTGGAAAAACTTATCCTTTCCTGTAGAGAAAACAAAATTATTCTCAAGTTGTTGGAGGCGGAGAACTAGAGCATCAATCAAGGTTTTGGAAGAAATGAGTCCTCTTTTCATTGATGTTTTTGGCCAAATTGCAAGTTTAGACAAATGTAGAAAAGATTTGAGTAATTTCATGTGAACAAGGAGACTAGAAAGGTAATGAGGTTAATAAAGAACAAAGCATGAGAAATAGAATCCTCTATCCTTTATCTTTTTGAATTAATGAGTTGAAACTCGACCAATTTGTAGGTGGGTTTCTCCTACGACTCAACCAAGTCAAACCATGGTCTTATTGTGTGTTCGGAGCGGGTTTGGGCCCATGTAGCACATGAGTTAGGGTTAGGGATTTGGCAGAGAGATTCTATGCACGTGCGCATATACACAAACACCTCTTTAAGAAACCTAAGAATCCATTATCTTTTGTCGGAAGTACTTTCAACTCCGCTTGTTCCCATTATACAAGTCCCACTTTTTCACTATCTTTTGTGCCTCTAAGTACATCCTCCACTCGATCTTTGGTCTTACTAACTTGTTATGGATTGTGGGTGGTTCTCATTTATAGTTTCACACCACGGCTGAGATCGAGATAAAAAGGATTCCCAGTGGCAATGGAAAATTTTGATTTTCTCTGCACGACTTAACTTGTCATAAAGTTATGATCTTAACATAGATTTATTCTAAGAATTATTAGAGTTCTTGCCACCAAAACTTCAAAATTATGGTGAGGGTTGAGGGTAAAATATTTATATTTTAAAACAACCCCGCAAGTCGAGCGCTCTTTTTATGGGCCGAAAGCTGCGCTTTTGCGCAGCAGTATTTTATTTTTAATTCGCTTTTTTTTTTAAAAATCCGTTTTTTTAATTGCGCACCATATGAGAATTAAGCCTGGGTTGCCCTAATACCATATTGAGGTCCCTGTCACTACATTAAAACTCTGAAGTTATGGTGAGAGTTGAGATCATATATTTATATATTTATATTTTAACAAGATCTAAAATGACTACTTACCTTTATGCTCGTGTATGAAATCCATGTATCAAAGTGATTTATGTCAATCTCTAAATTTTCTTGTGCTACACCTCAGGTGAGAGCAAGTAGTTCCACATGGGATGTGAGCTAGAAAGATCTATGATAGATAGTAATTCATATAAATTTAAGAATTAATCATAGTTAGCATTTTTCCAGGAGGAACTATGAAGAACTCTATGGTTAAGCATATTGAGGTGAGAGTATTACAAGGACCGGTAACCCTTCCTTTTGGAAGCCTTATTTAGGGCGTGACAAATGGTAATCCCAGCTAAAAGTGTGTGAAACTAAGTGTCACATAGAACTAAATACTATATGGAATAAAGTGATCTCACATGTAGGATTCGTGAGATCCATCTCTGGAATGTATAGAAGTCTTCTTTAGAATCTCACGGGCATGGTTGAAGTGTTAGTATATTGAAGATGACATACTCTTAATTGGTGAAGAAGAATGTCACACTCACACCTAAGTGAAATCAAAAAGTCCCACATGGGATGTAAGCTAAATGATCTCTCGTATGTAGTGAGATTTATTTATTTATTTACTGCTAATTAACTCAACTGCTGACCGATGACCTCTGCGGAGCAAACCCGGGGTCTGGCCGGAGCCATGTCGGGGGGAGAAGAAATGTCAGCGAAGCGATGTTCGAATCGGTGATCGTGGGGAGCATGTTCTCTAATCGACTCAGGCCAACCGATTGGACAATTGCGGGGGGACGTATGTAGTGAGATTTATGAACTCAAGAATTAGTTAGAGCTAGCATTTTTTAAGGTGGAATTGTGAAAATTTTCTATAGTCAAACGTGATCGGAAAAGTGCTAGGTTGGTGATCCTTTAGGAAGGCCTTGCTCGAGGCATATCTTTACCTCAGATTCATTTCATGATATTGTAATTGTTATCATATTTCTTTGATACAACATCATTACCTTCTCACTTTACCTCAGCCTGATTCTTCCATTTTGTCTCAGGCATGCCCTAACCTTAAGCCTGATGCCTTCCCTTTCCAACTTCGCCCAACCCCCAAGAAAAACCTCCAGCTCTTATGGCAACTTTATGCCGATTTCACTACTAAATGATGTTCTTCCCAACATATGACTCTACTTCGTGTCTGTCTTCATTCTCTTCTGTACATGATCATCTAATGTATCAACTTTCTCTTCCTCCCGAACTCGATAGAGCAGAGTTCTGCCAGTGTTCTTCATCATCAACGGGAGAAGATGAGTTATTACATTACTTTTTATGGATGTATGTGTTTGTGATGTTTCATATTTTTGTTGTAATGAACTGTGGTTTGGTTGATCTACATGAAACTGTAGATAAATCATGGGTTTTGAAAACAATCCTAGTTGCTAAATCTAATTTATATGTATCTATCACAGTAAATCTACTTTTTGCATGAATGATTATTTTTTTTAAAGAAGATGTCATGTATTTTATTTTTTGTATATAATGAATTAGTCATGAATTATGCAAAAAAGTTTTATGGGATGATTTTGGTGGAGGCACTAGAGTAATCATGTTTAATACACCAATTTTCCAAAATCGTAATTTTCCATGGGAAGTAGGTTAAGTCAAACTAGACCCAACCATCATCGAGTTGGAAAAGGATTCACATTGAACCAAATGGCTCGACAAACCCATGGCTATGATTTATGCAGGCCTCGAGTGGGGGTTCACGGGAATTCATGGGACACAATCAAACCCTTATGGGATCTGAGTGCAAGCCTGGGCAATAATGGGGCTTGATCTAGTGCTACTATTCAGAAGCTATGGGATATTTGTGTGTGTGTGTTGTGTGTGTGTGTGTGTGTGTGTGTGTGTGTGTGTTTGTTTGTGCTAGTTTGCCAAGATTAGAGAATTAAAGAGTAGTGTGTGTGTGTGTGTGTGTGTGTGTGTGTGTGTGTTAGATTGCCAAGATTAGAGAATTAAAGCGTAGAGAGCTAGACATTATGAAATTTATTAATAATAAGATCAAAGGTTTTCAGTAAGGTAGAAGGAACTGTAGAAAGGCATCTGAGTTAGTTTCTTAAGTTGTCTAATGAAAATTACGTGGGTGATTTTAAACTAGAACCAAATGAGTCAACCACGAAAAGTACTATATGAATTCCTAAAACATTAGGTTTACTAAAGTAAAGAATGTTAGGACTTAGAGAACATCCTTATTGATGTTTTCAAGTGTTGCAACTTGGGAGTTAGTATAGCCAAGGACGGAGCCAGGAATTACTGATTTTTTTTTTTTTTTTTTTTGGTTTTGGTTGGGGGTGGGGGGGGGGGGGTGGGGGGGGGGGGGGCGCAAATTAAAGAAATAGAATATATACTTGAACACAATGAAATTAAGAGGAAATTATGCAAATTACTTTCTAAGAACTACTCGATGATAGAGTCCAAGAAAATTTTTAATAAATTTTTCCCCGACATATACAATTTGATAGTTTCATAGAAATTCTATCTATTTCATTGAGAAGTCGAGTTTTGACAATCCTCATGGCAGAGAGAGCTCATTCAGTGGTAGTGTAGAAATCACAAGAGTTAAGCTCAAGTGAAATAGACAATCAACAAGAGAAAAAAATTTCGATTTCTGTTTCTTGATTCTTTGATTTTTCTAGATTTTCTCAATTTTTTGAAGATTAATAATCAATTTTGATTTTCTGTCGATCTAGCTGCTTCTTCAAGCCAATGCCGAGGATAAAAGATGATTTCATTCTCTCTCTCTCTCTCTCTCTCTCTCTCTCTCTCTCTCTCTCTCTCTCTGTTGTGAATAACTATATAAATTTTAATTAACTGCTAAGAAAATGAATAAGAGAGACTTTTGTAGTTTTATTTTTCTTTTTATTAAGGGAAGAAATCAAGTCCTTATATGATAAAGATGGATGTTTAAAGAAAATCACAGCAAATTCAAGTTTGTATGAAGACAGCAGGGCCAATCTTTATTAAGGAAGTCATTTTAATTTGTTATCTGGTTGTGCACTTAGATTAGCAGGAAGGAGCTTATAGAATTTGATTAAATTTAGAATTCTCAAATTTGATTGTCTTTGAGTATGGCTTAGTTGTATAACAAACTTGTAGTCAGTAGAAGAATCTTAGAAATGTCCAAAATCAATTGTGTAATTAAGCTTAGAAACTTTTACAGACATGTAGAAACTAGAAAGGAAGCACTTTGGTACTTGTCTACAAGAATAAATGAGAGATAAAACGTGGTAGAAACTATTGTGGAATTAAGCTTATGACCCATAGAACCATAGAATGGAACTTTGGGAAAAAGTATTGAGAAAAACACTCAGAAAACAAAAAACAGTTCTGAAACCAATTGGTTAATGCCAGGGTGGTTGACCATGAAAACAATTGCTTACCAAGATGGTTGATGAGAAGATTTAGAATTAAATCGTGGTGCATGTCATTTGTCGATGAAATTGTACTTGTTGATGAGATGATGAGAGGAGCAAAGGTGTAGTTTCTGAAGTAGGAAGGTGGAGGAAAAAGTTTAAAATCTAAATGATACAGAATTAGAAGATTGTAGCAAATGTAACTTTAGGGGAACACTATGAGAAGGAGCATGAGGTTATAATTTTCATTGATGACCGACATAAATAGGAATGACCATTTTCCTACTTAAAATCATCCATTCATCATATGATTTTAAGATTGAGGAGGATGTCGTTTCCAAAAACAGGTAGGGATCGTCAAAATGGAGAAATTCTTTTTGAGTATAAAAGATAATAAAAGGAAACCATAGAACACCCTGAAATTGAACTGACAAGTATAAGAAATGGTGATAAAACTATCCATGCTTTATGGTGAGAAATCTGATTATTGAGATTTACAAGGGTTGAGAAGTTCCCAATGAGATTGAAAGAAATTCTGAGGAGAAACCATCAAGTCTAAGGGACTTATTATTTCTTGGAGAGTAGTGGAATAGTGATTCTGTCATGTGAGAGCATGAATTGAGATGATAATTGTCTTGATGAATGATTTTTGTGAGAATTGAATCAATAGTGGTTTGTTGAGCTTTTTGAACACCTGGTTGGATGCTGGAAGATTATAGTGTATGTTTTAAAATTTGTCTGATGATAATGAGCACATCTGGAGGCATTTTAACATGTGTTGTGATATAATGTTAGCCTCCAAGAAAATAAACATATGGCACTTTTAAGATTCTACGAGAAGTGATCATTAACTTGTTTTATTATGTGTAAATTTGTAATTACAATTACTTTCATTATTTTGAGCATTTGAGAAAACTTCTTAACATGTCGCTTAACAGCTAATATGGTAGTAATATCCCTTCTCCTGAATTGTTCTCCAAGGTCTTGTAACCACCTTTAAACAAACTTACTTTATGTTAGTAAAACTTAACTGAAAATCCTATATATTTATTTTCCTTAATAATTAGAATTAGGGGATAATAAATTAAAGTTTAATAACAAGAACTGCACAAGAGTGATCAGACTGAGATATTCAATCAAGCATGTTTTTACTACAAAAGAAGATGACAGAGCCACCAAGTAATCACCTACTCTAGCAACAAGGGAATCCCTATCTACTCATCATAATCCAAAAGTATTAATAGGCATAAAGTCTCTCGATGATAATAAAGTAATAGATAAAATTGATGCGAAAACTGTCTCAGGTATAAACTATCTTATCTCCTGAATAAATCCTAGAGACGTAGTCTATCTTGAATCTAAATCAAACATATCAATAAAACAAAGAGAAAATTGTTGTTAGGTCCTCAGGGAGTTTGTGTCAAAAACTCCCTGAAGTTTGCAAGCGTGCCAAAAACTCCCTGAATAACAAATTTTGTCTACCCGGGTCCCTATGTAAGCCTTCAGTATGCACGTGACTTAGTGTGGGCAGTTGGATGACCAAAATACCCTTGCTGTTAAATCTGTCCTCTTTGTGTACACTTTTACAGAACGGGGGAGAAGAGAGAAATGAGGAAGGAGGGAGGCAAGATCCAGCCTCTGATCGCCCTCGTTGCAACTCAAGTCACGACGTCCCGCACGACGACTCCCCTCCACCCTGCGGCCTCTCCCGCTCGAGATCCCACCTTGGCGATCTCCGAGATTCGGCGACCCCCCCCACCCTGATGACCTCCCCCCTCCCATCGACCTCCCCAGCTCGACCGATCGAACTCTGAGTTCCGCCCCTGAGATACGGCGCGGGTGATCCCGCTCGACCTCCATACTGGACGAGATTTATTTGATGTAATTTTATTTGGATTATTTGGATTTATTTGATGTAATTTTGATTATTAGATGTAATATGGATTATTTGGATCTATTTGATTATTTAGATTGATTTATTTGAGATTTATTTGAAGGAAGGATGGTTATGATGTAATTTATTTGAGATTTATTTTGGATTAAGGATGGTTGTGATGTAATTTATTTGGAGGAAGGGAGGAAGGATGGTTCTGATGTAAAATATTTTGAGATTAATTTTGGATTTATTTGATGTAATTTTGTGAGTTAGGAGTGAAGGAGGGGGGAGGAAGGATGGTTCTGATGTAATTTTGGAGTTAATTGTGATATAAAAAATGAGATGATAATAAATCTACCTTACTCTCGTTCTGTCCACCTTTATCAAAGGGAGTAAGGTGGATGTAAAAAAAGAAAGTTGGATAGAAATTGACGAAGGACAGAAGGGAGTAAGGTGGACATAAAAAGAGAAAGTTGGACAAAAATTGGCATAGGTGGATAAAAAAAGAATAAGGTGGATGTAGAAAGAAAATTTGGATATAAATCGACGAAGGTGGATAGAAAGATAGCAAAGTGGACATAAATAGAGAAAGTTGATAGAAACTGACGAAGGTGAATAGAAAGAGAGTAACGTGGACATAAAAGGAGAATTGGATAGAAATTGACATAGGTAGACAGAAAAAAGTAAGGTAGACAAAAAAAGATAAAGTTGAACAGAAATTGAGAAAGGTGAACAAAAAGAGAGTAAGGTGAGCATAAAAAGAGAAAGTTGGATAGAAATTGACGAAGATGGACAAAAAAGGAGTAAGATGGACATAAATTGGCGTAGGTGGACAGAAAGAGTAAGACAGAATCATTTCTGTGCAATAGACAAAATGAACATTCGCTTCCGAGCTTCTACCTACGAGCTTACTGCTCCGCCTCCAAGCTGGACAAATTATATTAATTTTTAGTATAATATATACATTTTTAAATTAATAAAATAAAAGATAAACAAACAAATAAGTAAAAAATAAATAAATAAATATTCATATATTAATGATTTTTGTTTTATTAAAAATAGAATTTAAATGATTTTATAAAACAAGCCATTAATTACTTTTTTGTTTTCGTTTATTTTCATTTTAAAAAATTTTAAATAATTTTATAATTTTTTTTGGTTTAGTTAACGACAAAGTTTTAAGTGGACAAATAACAATTGAAGTGGACGACAAAATAATTTCTCCATGAAAAAGACTAAACAACTATCATCAAAGAAAGAGTGGACGACATTACATCTCACAGGCCAATTAAAGTACAAAGGACCACACAGGTCAATTAAAGCAAGGGCAATAGGATCAATACAAAAATACAATTACCATTTGTTCTGCAGGTGGTGGGGACAAAGACCTGCACGCCAAACATTTAAAGTCAACGGGTTTTTTGACACAAATGCAAGCTTTGAGGACTTTTTGACACCAACCAAATTCGTTGAGGACCTAACAACAAGTTTCTCTAAAATAAAAGTACATAGATCTATTCATTAAGTATAACCACTTTACACATATATCTTCAAAACTCAAGAATATAAATTTAGTTGCTCATGTTAAAGAAAATCTTCATCTTTATAAAAAAAATAATCAAGTCGTTACAAAAATGAGATTACAAAAAGAGAGAAAGATATAGCCTGATGACTTCGTGTGCGGCTACTTCTCCTCTGCACCCTTAACCTCTTCTTATCAGCAGTAATTTTCAGAGACAATCTAAAAAATCAGCCCCCCCTTTCTCTACCTTCATGGCTTCTTATATAGCTATTGATGCTCAGGGATTGGTTGAAGGTGGTTGAAAATCATTTGGGATTTGATATTATCTCTTTATCTTTTCAAATCTCACGAATTTATTTGGTAAAACCCCTCATTATCTTTTCCTTCTTCTGTTATTTGAGATCGGCGAAATCTTTAGTGATTGTTTTGCGGTTGAGGTTGAGATTTGCTGGCTGTTTGCAGTTGAGGTTGTTGAGTTTGTTATTGGTTGATTTTGTAAATCAAGTTGGGTAATATCTTTAAGATATCTACACAAAAATCAATTAATTAGGGTCTCAAATAATTATAAATATTAGACTCATCACTTGCGGTCTAAGGTTGCATATCTTATATGTGGCCAAATAAATCTTATGCTAGAACTAGTTATCTATAGGTCTTGTTACAAGAATATCATGGAAGACAAATTAGAGGACAAACAAAATCAAGAATAAGATGGAATACAATTCATTATTTTCAAAAATAAATATTTCAACAAATCCCTCCAAAAAAATGAGCTTTCGGAAGGAAAAAATTTGAATATTTAGGTTAGGCCACCTTTTCTCATGTTTTAGTATGGATAAGTTTCAGCATTAAACCTAATTTAGTGATAATGTGTTGCAAGCATAAGGTCATAATAGACTACGCCTTCAATTAGGCTCTTTAAGAAAAAGCACACACAACATGCCATCAATTAGATCAAGCAACTTGGAGCAATAATAACTATGCTGAGTTAACATGTGTTTACCCTAAGTCATGGAGTTTAAGATCCAAACTCCAAAAATTGAAACTATGCTCTATTTGTCAAACAAATTTGGAGAGTGAAACTCCATAAAAACCCAAAATATGTGTGTGGCAACCATTTTGGATTTAGCAAAGCCTTGATTTCAAGTACGAATTTGTCTCTAAAAACGGGTTTTGGAAACTATACTCCAACCAAAGTTTCAGAGACTCCAAAATAAATGAAAGAGGGGTTTGCATCCATACAAACCCTAGTTTCAATATAACTTGAATGAAACCTTAGTTTCGCAAACTTGGTTGTTAAACTAGGCCTTAACCACAAAGCTTGGGTTCCCTCTGTCGCTGAACTTACTTATAAGCTCATCTCCCTTGATGAGTTTAGTACCACACTCCTGACCCTTTGTCAAACTAAACTTTATAAATTCCAGGTTCATATGATGGCTTAGAAGCTTTTTTAACATTTTATTTGAAAATTTAAAGTTTTCTGTGGCAAACTAGACACCCCATAAGTTGTTGGCAGATTGAGAAATTTAAAATTGCTCCTTATCATGGTTTCAAATATGAGCCGATTCCAGTATATATCTGCAATATTTTTTTAGGTTTTGAGGTATTTGATATGATGTCAATATTGCCGCATGCTGATATTACTGATATTGACATCGATATTAATTATGTTGATACTAAATATCATTCTGATCAGAAGACTTGCTAGATCCAAGCCTGAAGGGAACACAAGACTCCCACCTGGTCCCCACAAGCTCCCCATCATCGGAAACATGCGCCAATTGTCAGGTGGAATGCCGCGCCGCTTGCTGTGTGACCTGGCCTGTAAACATGGCCCTGATCTCATGCATCTGAAACTTGGCCAGATTGACCATGTCATCGTCTCCTCCGCTGAGGCTGCTGGAGAGATCATGAAGACTCGTGATCTCAATTTCTCTTCGCGCCCCAGTCTCCTCGTCACCACAATCGCGTTCTGCAATAACACAGATGTCGTCTTTGCTCCCTATGGTGGCTACTGGCGTCAGCTGCGCAAGATCTGCGTTCCTGAGCTCCTGAGCACTCTCCCTGTGAAAGCATCTTCCGTATTAAGACCGGAAGAGGTTTTGAATCTAGCAAGGGACATCTCTACATTTGTGATCCAACAGTGAATCTCACTGAGAAGCTTACTTAGCCAACACAATCATTTCAAAACAAGCCTTTGGTGCAAAGTGTGTTCATGGGGAAAGGTTCATATCTGCAACAAAGGAACTAATTATATTTGGTTCTGGATTTAACCTTGTAGATCTCTATCCATCCTTGCGTTTTATGGATGCATTAACTAGAGTAAGTTCAAGGGTAAGGAGTAGGGGTGCCATCGGATCGGATACGGATCGGATATTGTCTTTATCATATCCATATCCGCACCCAACCTTCGGATACGGATACGGATACGGATATTGGCGGATGTGAAAAAATGATATCCGTATCCGCCAAAATAGGATATCGGATATGGATCCGATATTAGCGGATCGGATGCGGATACTAATCGGATATATAAAAATGGATATGCTTAAGGAACAACTAAATAGATATACTTATATTACTTTTATCTCGTTTACAACAATATTAAATGTGATACATATTATGATATTATTGTGGACATATCAATGCTTCCACCGTATCCATTGTCATTCGACTTCTATAGCAATATATTACACGAGTCCGGTGCTATATCTCGATTCGGATGGCATGATTGATGTCGAAATACTCAAAATATCTCATGCTACTCTTGCAAGAATCGGATACTTTCTACTATTACTTTTTTACCAACTCAAAATATCAAAATTAATTGCCTCATTCCATTGAAGAATAGTCTCTTTCATACGAATATCATTGTCAAGCACCAACTTTCGGATATCGGATCGGATACGGATAGGATATTGCTTTTACTATATCCGTATCCTCACCTAACTTTCGGATACGGATACGGATATGGATATTGACGGATGTGAAAAAATGATATCTGTATCCGAGTTGGAGGCGGATTCGGATACGGATATCCGCGGATAATCCGCATCCGTGGCACCCCTAGTAAGGAGCCTTCATTGGGAGGTTGATGTGATTTTAGAGCAAATAAAAGAGTACAGGGCTCTTGAATTCCCTCTCACACTGACAAACATCAAGGCTGTGATTTTTGTAAGTACATGCAGTTCATGGTTCTTTTGTGAGGTAGTTCATGTGTCCAAATCACGCCAACATTGTGTTTTAGGAATTTCGTTTCTCTGCAGAGGAGAGATCAAGGGAGTTAACCCACCTGGTCGTTCAAGTAATACCTAATTCTCTTGTTACTTTTGGTTTCTCTTTCTGCTATTCTTCTTTTTTTTTGCCCCTAGGACATGTTTGGCGGAGGATCTGAAACTGCATCCACGACCTTAGGGTGGGCCATGGCCGAGCTAACGAGGCACCCAGAGGTGACGAAGAAGGTACACCCCCCCCCCCCCCCCCCCCCCCAACCAACACACCCCAAACACCCCCACAAGCACCCAGGCTATGCACTTTGTCTTGTACGGTGATTGTTGATGATCTATCAGCGATCAAACAATAGAGAAATATCGAGTTGAAGACTCGACAGCGGAAGTAGGAGCGTAGAAAATCTATCACTAGCAGCCAACTGAAAATTAAATCACAACATAATCAATGAATACAAGATTTAACGTGGTTCGGCAATGTACCTACGTCTACGGGGAGGAGGGGAGAAATCTTTATTGAATACAGAGAAGAAAATACAAGAGTTACAAGAAGAGCTCTCTCTCTCTCTCTCTCTCACACTCACACACAACTCTCAATGGTGGAAATCTGAAATTCTCTTGAATTCTTGACACTTCTTGACACACCTTCAAAAGGTCACCTCCAAGGGGTTTATATAGGCACTTAGGATGATCCCAGTCTTTCACAAACTCCTATAATCAAATCAGCACTGCCTCAGAGAAAAGGAAACTCGTATCCAAACCAAAAATAAGAAACAGATCCATTTTAGGAAACTGCCAGAAATTGTATTAGTTGACTAGGGTAAATCATTAGTCGACTAATATACAGTATTAGTCGACTACACCCAGAGTCTAGTCAACTTCTGTAATGTAATCTTAGAATCCAACTTTCTGTTGCGGGGCCTAGCGACTATACCAAAGTATCAGTCGATTAGCCTAAGACCTAGTCGACTAATAAGACCTATTAGTCGACTAATAACATGCATAATGCTTGTACACATCCGTGTTTGATTTGTGAAGCTTGTAACACCTCCACTTGAGCCTGAATTCTTCTCCAATGAATATGAGGCACTCTAAATACTAACAATTTCCACCTTGACTCACGTTCGTTGAGTCCCTCCGTAGAAATTGGCATCTGCTTCATTAGCCTTGCTTTCTCTCCCCTTTTGTGACTTTACATGGCTCCCTCTCAAAAGCCCGTTCGTCACTTTACCTTTGGAGAATCTTGATGAAGTTCAGAGATGCTCTGTACTTCTCCACCAGAATGGTCTTCGTCATCATATCTGTTGTATTCTTTTTCGTGCTGATCTTTACCAAATCGATCACCTTATCATCCACGACCCACTGACGTATCTTGTGATACCTCACATCAATGTGCTTCGTTCGCTTATGATACATATGATCCTTAGCGAGATGAGTCGCATTCTGACTGTCGCAATGAACCCGTATTGAATCTTATATGATACTAAACGTCTCAACCATTCCTCTCAACCACAAAGCTTCCTTCGATGCCTCAACTGCAGCCATGTACTCCGCCTCTCTCGTTGAAAGAGCAATTGTATCTTGCAACTCTGCCTTCCAACTTATGGGGCACTCAGCTACTGTGAACATATAGCCCGTCGTAGATCTTCGCTGATCAAGATCTCCTACATAATCTGCATCAATATAATCTTGTAGTTACCTAGGCTTTCCCGTTTTAAATCTCTGAAACACCAAGCTTAGTCTTGCAGTTCCTCGTAGATATCGTAGCACCCACCTCACTGCTTCATAATATTGCTTTCCTATATTTGACATGAACCAACTTACTGTACTAACTGCATAGGCTAAGTCATGCCTAGTGCAGACCATAGCATACATGAGTGATTCCACTGCACTGATGATACTCAAGACATCTCCTCCTCCTCTTTCAGTGATTGTAGACACTGCTTGGAGGATAATTTGAAGTGACCTGCCAAAAAGTGGTGAGTGGTCTTACTTCTGCCATGTTGAATCTCTCCAACACCTTGAGAACATAGTTCTTCTGAGATAACTAAAGTCTGCTTGAGCCTCTATCTCAAGTGATCTCCATACCTAAGATCTTCTTGGCTTCTCCTAAATCTTCATGTCAAATTCTTTCTTGAGCTGACTTTAAGCTTCTGAACATGTATCTTGTTTCTTACAGCGATCAATATATCATCCACATATAATAACAAATATGTTGGATCTATCTGCTTGAAATAGACACAACTATCATATATTGGCCCAAAGCCCCATCACTCTAGCTTTATGATGATTAACTCATGTAGCTATAGTACTAATGATGTGTTTAATAAGTTTCAGATATTCAATTAAGATCTTAGTCGATGTTTTGCTTCAACTAAAGATTTGAAGTCAAGTTTTTGAAGCTAGCACATGTTGATTTAAGAGCTCGGGCTTCAAGATTGCATCCAGTACTCAAAGAGGAGTCTAGCTCGTTTGGATCAAGTTTGGACCAGTCAAGCTGGAGAAGAAGATTTTAAAAAGAAGATTTTCAAGAGTAGACTTGAGTCAAGTATTTGTAAGTTTAAGATTTTTGTTTTAGATAAAATATAAAGGATATATTAGTTGTGGATTGCTCAAGCTCTCACACACACATACAAAATTTATATAGTCTTTTATGTTAAATATTTTGTGTTTTCGGTTAATCGTTTTTAGTTTCAAGAATTCATGTTTACATGGTTTACATCTCAATAGAATAATTTTTATAGTTTGCAATATGTATTGATTCTATCCATACATATTTGAGGTTTATATGTTTATAGAAACTTATTTCTATATTTGTTTTTGGATTTTCAAGAATGCATCTTTCGGTTTCATGAATAGATTTCATCAAAATAAGTTTACAAGGTTTATATGTGTATTGAATTTTATCCATATACATTGTTGCTACATATTGTTTAGATAACTAATTTTGATGAGTTTATATCATGTGTTTAAGTTTTGTTTTTATCAAAACTTATTTTGAGCTTATTGTCAAAAACAAGTATATTTCATTTACTATGTATATTGGATTTTATCCATATACACTGTACTTCAAATGTGTTTCAAATATCTTGTTTTTGTATTTGTACAAGTTTTGAAAAATCAATTTTTTCATTTCAAAGTTTGAGTTTTGAAAAATACGGTTTTTTGTTTAAGTCTTAATTTTCTTACCTCAAAAATAGTTCAAATTATTTGTAATATGTGTTAATTTTTGATCACACATATTTGTACTACAAAGTATTTATACGAACTTATTTTTGTGAAATTTATGGAGTTTTGTTAGAATTTATAAGTGTTTTTAAGTCCAGATTTTTGAACCCTATATATTCTGTTTTGGGCGACCGACTGGTCGACCGACCGTTCGGCCGAAGCATGGTTCAGTCGATCGAGCGGTCGACCAACGTACATAGAAACGTGCACGAGCCCAAAGTCTTGGCTCGGTCGACCGTAGCACGGAGCGGTCGACCGAGCGGTCGACCGACTGGCTCAACCCAACTTTCTGTTGGGTGGCGGTCGTCCGTTCGGTCGACCGACAGAGAAAAATTTCTCGGAGCCTTGGGACCGCTCAACCAGTTGGTCGACCGACAACCCCAATGGTCTGAAAATTGACCGTTGGCTGGTCGATCGGTCGGTCGATCGACAGGCAGTCTGGCCCCCTGACAGTTAGTTTTCTGACGGCTATAAAATTGGGTCTTTTGGGCCAGTTTTTTTAAAGATTTTTGGAGAAATTTTAGAGCTAGTTTTCTCTATCTTCCATAGAGTTTTTTCTACAAGTTTTAAAGCTCAACTTCCATATCAAAAGAGTGTTTTTCAAGAGTGATTCTCTTGAGTTTTTAAAAGCATTTCCTCGAGTTTTTCACCACAAATTCTATCTAGTTTTTCTCACACAAGCTTGATCTATCCATTGCTATATCCATCCTCTAAGATTCTTGTATGTGAGAGTGTTTGTTTGTAATCAAGAAGTGATCACAAAGTTTTCATCTTTATATTGAGGAGAAGTTAGAAGTTGCGGCCTCGGTGAACTTACGGGTTCGTGTTGTGTTATTCTTACGGGAACAAGTGAGGGACTTGCGGGTCTATGAGTTCTTGAGGGAGCTCGTTGTAGGTGTTGCGGGGTCGAGTGATCTTGCAGGATCGATTATAGTGGAAATCCTTCATTGCGGTTAGGCGATGACTTAGAGCAAGTGGCTCAAACCTCGAAACAATTATCTCGTGTTTGCGATTGCTCATCTCTCTCTCAACTCACTTGTGTTTAATATCTTGCATGTTCATATTGCTCTTATCTTTATATGCCTTATATTTATTTGTGCTAAATTGATATACTTGCTTGGATTGTTTGATATCTAGCACTGTTATTATTGCTCATTTTCTACATGCTTCATATTGGTTGTGTGATCATAATTGTATTTAACCAAGAGAGGTATAGTAGCACCTCAACTCTTCGACGAGAGGAATCTTGAGGAGAAAGTTTAGAGCCATTCACCGGGAATTCAGCTTCACTCTTTCGTTATACATTGTGTGATAGTTTAGTTTGCATAATAGTTTTTAATTCCACATTGTTTTGCATTAGATTAGCATATCACCTATTCACCCCCCTTTAGGTAACCTACAAAGTGGTATCAGAGCTTGATGCTTTTGATTTGGGTCTAACAACTTAGAGTTAAAGATCTTTATTTTTGTTAATCACAATATTTGCATACACACATGAAATTCCATTACACCTATGTTTGATATTCTGAACTTTCAAACTTGAAAAGTTAAAATGTCCATGTATCTCAAAGCCCTTGATATTCATGTCTATCTTGCCACAACAAAGAATTATATATTGTAAATGACAAATATTATGAGGCTAATGCAAAAGTCATTCATGCTTTGAAACTAACCCTAAATGATAATTATTTATCTAGGGTTTTTAAGTTTGATTCAGCTTTTATAGTTTGGAACACTCTCATCTCCCTTGGTGAACAAACACAATATTACAAGGAGAGTGACTCAGATGAAGGAAGTACTACTTCCAATATGTGCTATATGGTCCAAAGGGATGACCCCCTTGACGTAAACTCTGATTTCGAGCTTGATGAAGATGTTGAGATGCCATATGATGAACTTGCATTGTTTTGTCAAAAACTTCTTAAAAAATATGATTTGCTAAAAGATGAAAATGAGAAGTTGAAGAAAGAAAATAATTTTGTTTTAAAAAAAAAGGATTCTTTTCAAATAAATTTGAAATTATTTCAAAAGAAAATGAATATCTGAAAAATTAAGTTATTTTGATTTCTAAAGAAAAGGACATTGCTTTAAATGAAAACGAGTCTTTAAAAAAAATTGTTTTGAAAGGAAAAAAAAAGATTTCTATTTCTAAAGTGAAAAAGGATTTTGTCTCTTATGCTCATGTTTCTTCTTCTAAAATTGAAAATGATATTTGTATTTTGAAGAATAACATTGATTATTTGGGCTCCACTTTGAGCCAATATGCTATTAATCACTCTAAATTAGAATTCATGTTTCGCAAGAAACAAATTTCACATATTCATGCACATACCCCGCTACATACACCTCATGCACACCATGCTCATACTCCTCACATTCATATGTATGCTAGAGTGTACATATGTACACATTGTGGCCGCAAAGGCCATCTTGCAAAATTTTATTTTGATAGACTAAATTCTTTAAATTTTGCAAATAAAAATGTTGGGTTCCAAATGATACTAATTCCCGTGGACCCAAAAATAAAATATGGATACCAAAATTCCAACCACTTATTTTTGATGTAAGTATGGGCTCTCATAAAACGTGAGAGGATTGGTGCCTTGGTGGTGGATGCATTTCAAGCTTGAAGGTCAAATCAACTTGATGCATCACTATCAAAGAAGAAAGGTGGGAGGACCACCGTATTTTGGAGAAATGGATTGGCTATATCGGTATTGGTAACCATTTCATCCTCCACTTTTAAAAATATTTTAAATACTTATATGCTAGTGTAGTAACCTAAACTCAATCATATATTATTTTGTGCTTAATGTTGAGTTGATTGGTTGTTAGCTATGCATGTATTTTTGAAAAACTTTATTATATTTTTAAATAGATTTACATGCTTATCATTTTGATTCATTTTTCTATATGCTTTAGTTAAAGCATATTTTGATTTATATATTTATATCATACGATATATGCAAATCTTATTAAAACTTGTGTTATACATGTACAATTCTTGAGTTATATTTGATTTTCATGCTATACATTCTCTATTTTATTTGTGTACTCATTTTATGTTTGATTGTACAATGTATGTCCTAGTTTTGATGATTCTTACATGATTATATAATATATCATGTTTTTGAGAAAAAGAATTTCAAAATTTTTTTGCTTTATTGTTTTATTTTCGTAAATATATTATTCACATGATTATTGAGCACTCACCTTTATGTTTACTCATTACTTTGTTTTCATGAGCACATGTTTTTATGTTATATAGATTTTGAGTGATAATTCTTGTGTAATTACCATATTTCATGAGATTTATATATGATTTGGTTTCATATTTAAGGATCTTTAACTAATTTTCACAACTAATTTTAAACTAGTTCTATATTCTTCACTTGATAGTGTTTTCAATCTATAATTATCTTTAAAACATTATTTTTGAAAACTTCTATCTTATAAGTGCGGTTAGTTGGGCGACCATGCCTTGTGTGCCTTATTGAATATTTTTTTTTAATATTTGCATGATAGGGTGGATGATATGAGTTATACACATGATTCCCATGCTATTTTATTTTTGTATACTCATTCAAATTTTTCTATATATGTATGCATTAAAGTTCAAGTGATATTTCTATTTTCATACATACATATATATGATTGATTGTGTTTGCTTATCAATGTCCATACTGTTTTATAGTACAAATTGATTTCATTCTAAGTGTGATTTTACTTCAAATATATTTGTTTTTGTTTCCAACAAGCTTATGCATTAGTTTGTAATTATTTCAAAAAGAGAAAAGTTCTTTGACTTAAAATAACTTCATGTTTATAATAATTATGTTTACCTACAAGTGGTATCTATATTTATCCACAAGTGGTATCCACTAGTGATATCTAAAATGTTTTATTGATTTCAAGTAGTATAAAAATTTATTTTACTTGGTTTTCAAAATTTGTTTTGACGTGTATTACTTATATGCAAGGAGAGCTTAATATCTCCTCTATATATAGATACATGAAGAGTGTAGCATATAAAGAAGAACTTTACCCCTTCTTTTATATGGTACACGTGTGTAGGGGGAGCTTAACATCTCCGTTTATACATTGTATATTATGCTTATGTGGATTAGGGTTTAGTCATCACTTCTCCATGTAATGCATATATGCATGGGGAGTTAACTTGGCATCTCTCTTCTTCATGGATTTATATTGCATATACATTTACTTTGTTTGTCTTTACCCTTTTGTTGATGATTGACAAAAAAGGAGAGAAAGATTAGTTTATATATGCATGTTTATTAGTGTTTATGCATGTGTGTGTGTGTGTGTGTGTGTGTTTAAGAAAGGGGAGAGAACTTTAGAGTTCCTATATTGCATAACCTTTCTTTGGTATCAATGCATATATATGTTTTTATGTTTAAGAAAAGGGGAGAGAAATTAGAGTTCCTATATTGCATATCCTTTCTTTTGGTATCAGTACTTAATTGAATATCTTTATGTTTAAGCTATGCATGAGTTAAGGGGGAGCTTCCATGAAGCTTTTTTTTAATCCATGCACAAATAACTCCATGAGTTTTGTCATCATCAAAAAGGGGGAGATTGTTGGCCCAATGACCTATCACTCTAGTTTTGATGATGATTAACTCATGTAGTTATACTACTAATGATCTTGTGTTTAATAAGTTTCAGATATTCAATCAAGATCTTAGTCGGTGTTTAGCTTCAACTAAAGATTCAAAGTCAAGTTTTTGAAGCTAGCACGTGTTGATTCAAGAGCTCACGCTTCAAAATCATATCAAGTACTCAAAAAGAGGTCAGCTAGTTTGGATCAAGTTTGGACCAAGTCAAGCTGGAGAAAAAGATTTTCAAAAGAAGATTTTCAAGAGTAGACTTGAGTCAAGTATTTATAACTTTAAGATTTTTGTTTTAGATAAAATGTAAATGATATATTAGTTGTGGATTGCTCAAGCTCTCACACACAAAAAATTTATATATTGTCTTTTATGTTAAATATTTTGTGTTTTCAGTTTAACCGTTTTTAGTTTCAAGAATTCATGTTTATATGGTTTACATCTCAATAGAATAAGTTTTATAGTTTGCAATATATGTTGGATTCTATCCACACATATTTGAGGTTTATATGTTTATAGAAATTTATTTCTATACATTTTGTTTTGGATTTTTAAGAATACATCTTTGGTTTCATGAATAGATTTCATCAAAACAAGTTTACAAGGTTTATATGTATATTGGATTTCATCCATATACATTGTTACTTCATATTGTTTAGATAACTTATTTTGATGAGTTTATATCATGTGTTTAAGTTTTGTTTTTATCAAAACTTATTTGAGCTTATTGTCAAAAATAAGTATATTTTATTTACTATGTGTATTAGAATCTATCCATACACACTATGCTTCAAATGTGTTTCAAATATCTTATTTTTGTATTTGTATAAGTTTTTAAAAAAAATCAATTTTTCATTTCAAAGTTTGAGTTTTGGAAAAGATGATTGTTGGTTTAAGCCTTAATTTTCTTGCCTCAAAAATAGTTCAAATTGTTTGTAATATGTGTTGATTTTTTATCACACATATTTCTACTACAAAGTATTCATATAAACTTATTTTTGTGAAATTTATAGAGTTTTGTTGGAATTTGTAAGTGTTTTTAAGTCCAGATTTTTAACCCTATATATTCTGTTTCTGGGCAGCTGGCGGTCGACCGATCGGTCGACCGAAGCATGGCTAGGTCGACTGAACGATCGACCGGCGTGCACAGTAACGTGCACGAGCCCAAAGTCCTGGTTTGGTCAACCGATCAGTCGCCCGTAGCAGGTAGCGGTCGACCGACCGACTACACCCAACTTTCTGTTGGGTGGCGGTCGACCATTTAGTCGACCGACAGAGAAAAATTTCTTTGTGTCTTAGGGGCGGTCGACCGGCAACCCCAACGGTCAGAAACCGTTGGCTGATCGACCGGCCGGTCGACCGACAGGCCATTCTGGCCTCCTAACGGTTAGTTTTCTGATGGCTATAAAATGGGGTCTTTTGGGCCAGTTTTTGTTAAGATTTTTGAAGAGTTTTAGAGCTATTTTTTCCTATCTTTCACAGAGTTTTCTCTACAAGTTTAGAGCTTAACTTCCATATCTAAAGAGTATTTTTCAAGAGTGATTCTCTTGAGTTTTCAAAAGCATTTCCTTGAGTTTTTCATCACAAATTCTACCTAGTTTTTCTCTCACAAGCTTGTGCTATCCATTGCTATATCCATACTCTAGGATCTTTGTATGTGAGAGTGTTTGTTTGTGATCAAGAAGTGATCACAAAGTTTTCATCTTTGTATTGAGGAACAGTTGGACGTTGCGGCCTCGATGAACTTGCGGGTTCGTGTTGTGTGTTATTCTTGCGGGAACAAGTGAGGGACTTGCGGGTCTAAGAGTTCTTGAGGGAGCTCGTTGTAGGTGTTGCGGGATCGAGATCGAGTGATCTTGCAGGATCGATTATAGTGGAAATCCTTCATTGCGGTTAGGCGATGACTTAGAGCAAGTGGCTCGAACATCGAAATAATTCTCTCGTGTTTGCGACTGCTCATCTTTCTCTCAACTCACTTGTGTTTAATATCTTGCATGTTCATATTGCTCTTATCTTTATATGCTTGATATTTATTTGTGCTATATTAATATACTTGCATGGGTTGTTTGATATCTAGCATTGTCTGCTCATTCTCTACATGCTTGATATTGGTTGTCTGATTACAATTGTATTTAACCAAGAGAGATATAGTAGCACCTCCACCCTTATTTTAGAGGAATCTTAAGGAGAAAATTCAGAGCCATTCACCGGGAATTCGGCTTCACTCTTTCGTTATACATTGTGTAATAGTTTAGTTTGCATAATAGTTTTTAATTCCGCATTATTTTGTATTAAATTAGCATGTCACCTATTCACCCCCTCTAGATGACTTACATCATACTCACATCGGTTGTATTTGGCCTTGATCATGAAAGAGTCGAACCGTTTGAACCACTGTCCAGAAGAGTACTTAAGTCCATAAAGGCACTTCTTTAGAATACACACCTTATTTTCTTTACCTTCTTGAATATAACCTTTAGGCTGTTTTATGTATATCTTCTCCAGCTCACCGTGCAGAAACGTTGTTTTAAGATCCATCTGCTCTAACTCTAGATCAAACTGAACAACTATCATTAATAACATCCGAATAGATGTATGTTTGACTTCAAGAGAGAAGATCTCATTGTAGTCGAATACCCTCCTTCTGAGCATATCTTTTGGTAATTAACCTTGCCTTGTACTGCTCATTGTCCTTCTTATGAAACACCCATCTGCAACTTATTGCCTTGAAGTCCTTTGAAAAATCGACTAATGTCCATATTTGATTTCTATCCAAAGACTCAATCTCTTACTCCATGGTTGTAATCCACTTGCCATGATTATCTGTCTCAGTCGCATCCCTGTACTGCCAGGCTTACCCGTTTCTATTACTAATGCGAAAGAGACATGATCATCATCCTAGCCATACCTTCTTGGTGGCACCGTAACTCGACTGACCATCTCAACGGTCTAGGTTGCCCTTGAGTAGCCTCCTGGTCATCTCCATCTGAATCTGAGGAGTCCTCTTCTGACCCTTCAGGCCTTTTAGGCTCTCTGAGATCTCAACTCCATTTTTCTGAGTGTCTGTCGAACTGTCTGAAACTCAACCTTATGCTTTATCCTCCGTCTCTGGCTTTTCTCGCAACAACGATTTTTCGTTAAAGACCACATCTCTGCTGGTAAAGGCGCTCCTTTTCTTGGGATCCAAAGTCTGAAATCCTTGACTCCTTTGGTGAACCCGATGAAGATACCTTCTTAGACTTGGACTCTAGTTTGTTTCTTTTCTGACTATCAATCAAACAATACGTCGGGCCACCAAAAATTCGTAAGGTTAATTGTCCACATATACTCCTCGCCATATCTCCTCTGGGATCTGAAGATCAATAGCTGTTGATGGTGACATGTTTACTAGATAAATTACATGATTCACCGCCTCCATCGAAAATCCTTCTAACATGTCAGCTGTAATCTGATACTGCGGGCACACTCTGTAAGTGTCTGACTCATGCGACCTGCTACTCAGTTTTGTTCTGGTCGCCCTGGAATACTTAACTTGTGTTTGATGCCCTTACTTGCTAAGTAATCTTTAAATTCTTTGGAGATGTACTCGCCTCCATTATCAGACCTTAAGACTTTCACTTTCTACCCCGTCTGATTTTTCACCATGGTTTTTCACTCCTTGAACTTCTGAAATATTTCTAATTTCTGCTTCAAGAAGTATACCCAAACTTTTCTTGAAAAATCATCTATGAAAGTAACACAGTACCTAGCACCCCTAATGGATGCTATTGGCGAAGGTCTCCACACATTCGTGTGTATGAGATCTAACAAGCACTTTGTTTTGTGCTGTGATGTAGAGAAATCTACTCTACGTTGCCTACTCATAATGCAAAATTTATAAAGATCAAGTTTGCAATATTTAATATCTGGTAGAATACTCTTTTTGTGTAGGACTTGAAGATTTCGCTCGCTCATGTGTCCAAAATGCATATGTCAAAGTCTTGTAGTATCCTCCTTCTCTGTTGCTGCTAAAGTATCACCAATAATAATTTTTCCTGTCAACTTGTACAAGTCTGTTGTTCGTTCTCCTTTGAGAATCATCATGGAGCCTTTAGTAACTTTGATTCCTCCATCTGTATCAGAAAACTTGTACCCTCGAGCTTCCAAAGCTCCCAACGAGAGAAGATTCTTTTTTAAATCTGGAATGTGTCGAAAGTTCGTGAGGGTTCGAACCTGTCCATCAAATATCCTCATACAGATGTCACCGATGCCAACAATCTTACACACGACATCGTTTCCCATCAGGACAGAGCCTTCATCATAAGCCTTGTAAGTACTGAACCACTCTCTTTTTGGGCACATGTGGTATGTCCACCCCGAGTCAAGTAACCAAGCATCTGAGTATTTACCTTTTCCTGACTCAGCCGTCAAGACATCATATGAATCCTCATCTGCTTCTTCGACAACCCCGACTTGATTTGACTTTTCACTGGTACTAACCCAATCAGAATCTTTGCCGCCTTTCCTCTTCAGTATCTCCTTGTATTTCAGAAAGTTTTTCTTGATATGCCCTGGTTTCTTGCAAAAATAGCAAGAAAAACTGCTAGAAGCCTCTAGATCCTTTTTGGGTCCCCTACTTTTTGATCTTCCCCTCTGGCTCTTGACAAACAATCTTGAGGCCTCTTCCATAGAATCTGTCTTCTTCATCAGCACGTTATTCTGGAAACATTTACCTGACATCTTCTAACTTTAAAGTCTGCTAACCATATATGATGGTGGTTGCCAAGTGGTCATAACTTGATTGAAGAGAAGAGAGTAACAGAAGAGCTTTGTCTTCTTCTTCTAGCTTAATCTCTAGAGCTAACAAGTAGCTTAAAATTCTATTAAAAGCATTGAGATGTTGTAGAATAGGCGTACCTTCCTTCATCCGAAGGCTGTATAACTGCTTCTTCATGAAGAGCTTATTCGACAAACTCTTCGTCATGTACAGGCTCTCCAGCCTACACCAAAGACCCAGCAGTTGTCTCCTTATTCATCACATTGTAAAGGATCTCATCTGATAGGCACAGTATGATCGTTGCCTTTGCGCGAAAGTCGATGCCGTTTTACTCATCATCCTCCATCTTCGATGACTTCTTCTCAATACCAAGCAGGGCCTTGTGTGTGCCCTCCTTTATGAGCAACGATGTTACCGCATCTTTCACAATAGGAAGTTAGACTTCCCGTCGAATTTCTCCACCTCGAACTTGGTTGTCATGGTCATCTTGCTAGCCATCGCTCTGATACTAATTGTTGATGATCTATCACCGATCAAACAACAGAGAAACACCAAGTTGAAGACTTGGCAGCGGAAGCGTATAATATCTACCACTAGCAAGCAACTAAAAACTAAATCACCACACAACCAAAAATCACAAGATTTAACGTGGTTCGGCAATGTGCCTACATCCACAGGAAGGAGGGAAGAAATCTTTAGTGGATACGGAAAAGAAAATACAAGAGTTATAAGAAGATCTCTCTCACAACTCTCAATGGTGGAAATCAGAAATTCTTTTTAATTTTTGACACTTCATGATACACCTTCAAAAGGCCACCCCCAAGGGGTTTATATAGGCACTTAGGATGATTCTAGTCCTTCACAAACTCCAATAATCAAATCAGCACCGCCTTAAAGAAATAGGAAACCGCATCCAAACCAAAATAGGAAACAGATCTGTTTTAGAAAACTGGCAGAACCTGTATTAGTCGACTAGAGTAAATCATTAGTCGACTAATACCCAGTATTAGTTGACTACACCCAGAGTCTAGTCGACTACTGTGGTGCAATATGAAAATCCAACTTTTTGTTGTAAGACTTAGTCGACTATACTAAAGTATCAGTTGACTAGCCCAAGACCTAGTCGACTAATAACATGCATAATGCTTGTACACGTCCATGCTTGATTTGTGAAGCTTGTAACATCTCCACCTGAACCTGAATTCTTTTTCAATGAATATGAGTCACTCCAAATACTAACAGTGATGGGATACACTATCCCGGCAGGTTGCAGAGTGGTGGTAAATGCATGGGCAATAGGGAGAGATCCTAGATACAGGGAGGACGGCGAAATCTTTAGGCTGGAGAGGTTTGATGGAAGTTCTATTGATTTTGCGGTGGTAGCTTTGAGTATATTCCCTTTGTGGTGGGAGAAGGATACGCCAAGGACTGAATCTTGGCATCGCGAATGTGAAGCTCATCCTCACTCTTCTCCTCTCCTGCTTCGACTGGGAGCTTCCACCGAGGATGAAGGCCGAGGATCTTGACATGACCGAGCTGGTTGGTTCTGTTGGGATTTGGGTCGAACAAATAGTCCCACATCGGCTAGACGTGAGGATGGTCTTGGGTTTATAAGGATTTGGACAACTCCACCTAACAGGCTAGTCTTTTGGGATGGAGCCCCGAGTCCTTCAAGTGGTATCAGAGCCATGCCCCGAACTTAGTCGTGTTGTGTGTGTGGATGATGTTCGACGATGTAGATCCCCCAATGGCGCAAAGGCGCAATGGGCTTGCTCACCCCACTGACGCAAAAGGCGCAATAGGCCCCTGTGAAGCTAATGTTGGGCTCTCGAGAAATTTGACAGTGGTGCTCCTTTGCAATGGGCGTGCCGCCTCTCACGCGGTGTAGAGGAGTGACCGACTGCAGTGCTTCACATAAGGCGTGCCGCCGCCATCCCACGAAGTGAAGAGTTGGATCTCGATGGAGCATTTGATCTTCTAGTGTGAAGATAGTTGAGCTTGCAGGGAGAGTCTTTGTTCGCGGGGGGGGGGGGGGGGGGGGGGATTGTTGGAATTTGGGTCGAACAAATAGTCCCATATCGGCTAGACATAGGGATGGTCTTGGGTATATATAAGGATTTGGGCAACTCCACCTAGAAGGCAAATTTTTTAAGATGGAGCCCCAAGGCCTTCAGGTTCGACATCAGGAAGAAAGCCTAACCTGTGCTTGGTTGTCAAACCTCAAAATTTATCTATGCCCATGTTCTAGTATTTGTTGTGTGCAATGATAACAGCACTACAGACTTTTGCAACAAACAGAGAAATTGGTTGCTAAATGCTAGCATGAAGTGTTTGTTGGGATCTCTCAATCATCAGAACAAAGAACATGAGATGTTATTATCTGGTGATATTAGTAAAAATGTTCTTATCCTTTGCTTATTGTGGGGTTCTTATATAATCTGATTATGTGGTAGTCAAATTAATTTTAGATATCTAAGATGCAAAAGGATCATTACAAATGCCATGTTTTGATCATGTTTGTTTCAGCTTTTATTTCCAAATATTGGTTTTCTTGTGCAATTCCTCTGCTTTCATGTGCTCCATACTCCAACAATTTTATTGAGTTAATTTGAAACCTCATCATGCCCATGTCTCTGAGCTAACCATATATCAAATCCTAGTCTCATTTGATTTAAAACCCACTGAATTGCTTTTTATTGGTGGTGGAGTAGCCAAATTATCTACTCAAATCTACTGGATCCTAACATTTTAGCCAATAATATTCCTTGATGGGACATTCATGCAGCAAGAAACTAGTTTTTGACACGAATACTATACTTATATCGAGGAAAAACAGGGAAACACTTTCCATACTCGGAGGAAGCACTTTTCTTATACTGCTCAAGCTGCATTGGAAAATCACGTCATATTAGGTCTTGTTGTTTGAAAAATCAAAAAAAAACTTAAAGACTTAATAGGGAAAAGATATTAAAAACCAAAACCATTTATATATTATTCGAGATATAGATTTTAGAAAGATATCTATTAAATGAAGAATATGTATTGAAATATCTCCTGCATTGTTTTGTTAATTTTCTAAAATTACCTTGAAGAGGTTGCTAGAAGTTCAACTTTGATGTATATCGTGTTGCGCGCGCCTTGGCAACAACCGATGAGGAATCTGCCAAACAGAGACAGATGCAGCCGGAGATGTCCCCAACACGGCAAGAACAGAGAAACAATAGAGAAAGCAAGCCAACACAGTATTTAACGAGGTTCGACAATTTGCCTACGTCCTCGTGGCAAGAGAGAGAGATTTTATTGATTCAACAATCAATAACAAGCAAATACAGAGGGATACTTGAGGGATCTTCCAGGGATACAATACATGAGGGTTCTATCCATTATTTATAACCACAGAGTCTCAGGGTTTAGGAACCCTGATTGGATTCGATCCCAAAAAAGGAATCTAAATCCAGAAAGGCCAGCAAAACGCATCTGTCTGTCGACCGGCCGGTCGACCAACCCTTGTCCTCGGCCGACCGGCTCGGTCGACCGGGACCAACCAAGAGCAGCTACCTTTCAGTCGGTCGACCAGTCTTTTGCCACAGTCGATCGGGAGGTCCACTGGGCCATCTTGTGCACGTTGTGCACACCGGTCAACTGGGCAGTCGACCGGCTCCTTCCACCAGTCGACCTGAAGGTCGACCGGGGAACTGACTTAGCCTGCTATATGCGCCGTTCTTACTCCCTTTGACTTCCGATCTCTGTGCTATCTTTCTCTATTTTCCTTTATCTCTTTATCTTCTCTCTCCCTACAATTCTCCATCTTATTGAAGATTTTTCAAATCTGAGCCGAACTCCAACGAACTCCAATATATCACCTGGCGAAATCGGCACACGATCTCGGCGAAATCGACACGTGATCTCGGCTTGAGCGCTTCGAACGAAATCGAAACACGATTTCGGCGAAATCGACACACGATCTCGACTTGGCCAACAGACGAAACATGTTCATTCAAACGAATCGCCAGTACACGTACAATTGATTTCCACTGGTCTCACCAGATCCAAATTGAGTTTTTCGTTGCCACCTGCAACTCTCACCAAACTCTAATATCAATTGTAAGCTTTCAACTTTAGCTCAGCTATTTAAACGGAATGCACCATACATGTGTTCCCATCACTTCACCTGAAGAGAAATACCATACGAGCCGACCAACGAACGTGTCTCCCACTCAGCAACTTCATGGAACTTTATTCCAAATGACCTCAAGAAGAACCCATTATGAGCCAATATTGACTCTCCAACTGACTGGCTTTCTCCAATCTACATGTCTTCGAGACGGTCTAATCAAATCTGAGTAGAGCACACCAAACACCATCATCTGTTTCAACAAACTGGATGCACACCCCTCTTATGCAAGCTTAACTATTTTCTCACCAGAAGATCAACTGTTCATCGAGATCACAATGTTTCACCTCTACGTGAAGTCCAACTCTTCACCTCTACATGAAGTCTCAATCAGCTTCTCGAGAACCCAAATACAACATATAGCTTCATACCGGTTGCATCACTAAATGACTGAGCCTTTACGGCTGCCTACGTACATTGCCCAAGGGATCAAGCCAACCGTAATTAATTGAAATGAGCTCCATCAAGCTCAAGCACTTGTGACTGAATTTTCAGTAGCAAACCGACCTAGCTAAGTCATATGAATCCCCTCACTACCATCATGGAGAACAACGGCCTTCAACTTGAGCTTATCGCGGTCACAAACTTGAGATTCATGCTTCTTTACCCACTTTCCTGATTTTATCTTCGTTCCAATGGCTGCAAATAATTCGACATTCTCATTAATGTCGTTAACCTGTTCAGCATCAAAAACTGGCTGCATGATCTTTACCCGGTGTCACATCCGGTGAAGTCCTCACTGATACCGAACCAACTGGATATGGTGGAGTAGCATCAACCTCCACCCCTGTAATATTTCCTTGGTCTTCGTCCTCTCCACCTGCTAAGAGACGGTAGGCTTTAACACTGAAGTCTCATCAAACGTGATATACTGACTCAACACGATCTTCTTGTTTTCGGGGTTCCATAACCTGTAGCCTTTCATATTTATTTTGACACCAAAAAACAAAACACAACTTTTTGCTCGCGGAATCACCATGCCATCTTTGGCACTAAAGTGGCCGGACTTTCAAATTCCCGCAGCAAACCATGATCTTGAGCAGTTTCCCAGACCAAACTTCTAGTGGAGTTTTACCTCCTATCGCAGTCGATGACAATCCATTTATGAGATGGCTAGCATACACAATCGCCTCAGCCCAAATGATTTGTCTAATCGTGCATTAGACAACAAACACCGAGCCTTCTCCAGTAAGGAACGATTTATCTTCTTAGCCATCCATGTATTCTATCTGTGAAGTGAGTACCAATACCAGTGTTCTAGCCGAATTGTAGGAATTGGTTCATGTATCTTTCGACATTACCAATTTGCAGCTCCTTGATCTTCTTACCAGTCTGCTTCTCTTTTTCTTTCACTTCACCAACATATCTAGGGCTTCACACCTTTGTCTCATGAGATATATCCAACAATTCCTAGATAAATTATCAATAAAAGAGACAAAGTACCTATGACCTTCAAGCGATGCAGTCTTAGCAGGTCCCCAAATACTTACGTGAACACAATCAAAAAGATCTTCTGAGTGGTGAGTTGTGGTGCTGAATTTCACCTTCTTCTTGTCCAGAACGCTGTGTTCACCCACCAAGTTGCAGGTAGCAGCACCTTCCAACGATCCTTCTTTGCTCCACCTTCCAACGATCCTTCTTTGCTGGAACTTGCAAAGACTTTTCACCTCCGTGTACGACCCTCATCTGTCAGACCTGTGTGCAAACATTATCTGAAGAAATAAAAGTCTCCACCTGACCTGTAACTGTACTACCCTTCAAGTTATAGAGATCGTTCCGACGGACGCCCTTCATAACCACCGTTGAGCCTTGGTCATCTTGAGAACATCATCTAGTATAGGCACCACAAGACCCAACGTTTCCAAAGCACCAACAGAGATAAGATTCCTTTTGAGTTGAGGTACATACCTCACCTCCGTCAATTCTCGTACTATCCCTTCATCCGTATTGATACGGACAGTACCCATCTCTTCTACATTACATGGATGATCATCACCCATGACTGCAAACCGCCATCTAGCTTCTCAAAGCTAGAAAACCAATCCCTGTTCGGACACATGATAGGTAGCTCCTGTATTTAAGATTCACTCAGAATCATCTAAGAAACCAACAGTAGGAGTAGTAACAAAGAAAGAGAATACCGATGAGTCTGAATCTGATCCATCCGCCTGTGAAGAACTGGCATGAGTACTGACCACCTGTGCGAGATTTACTTTGATTATCGGCTCATTCTTCTTACCTTTGGCCTTCGGACAATCAACTTTCTAGTGCCCTAGCTTCTTGCATAAGACCCACTGATTCCTCTTCAGATCTCTGAAACCTGATCTGGACTTTGATCTTTCCTGATCACCTCTTCCCTCTGATTGGAACTTATGTCTCTTACCGCCAATGCCTCTGCTATTGTCTCCCTGAAGAAGATAGTTTATCCTGCCTCCTTACTTTATAATTCACAAGAGCAGCAGACACCTCATTGTAGTTAAGAAATTTTCTTTCATTTATCAATGTAAGAGTAGAGGTCTCATACTCTTCTACAGGATTACCTCATAATTCACAAGAGTAGCAGACACCTCATTATAGTTAAGAAATTTTCTTCCATTTATCAATGTAAGAGCAAAGGTCTCATACTCTTCTACAGGAGGATAATTCAATAGAATTACCGCCTTATCTTCTTCATCGATCTCCACATTCAAATTAACTAGATTTGTAAGAAGCTTCGTGTAGCTATTCATGTGTTCATTAATGGAGCATCCTTTCTTCATCTGGAAATGATAAAGCTTACTCTTCAACTGCAACCGCGATTCGACACTTTTCGTCGGATACTTTTTCTCCAGGATCTCCCACAGCTGCCTCGCAGATGTTTCATGCAACACATGATACTTGATGTCTTGTGTCAAACAAGACCTGATCAAACCACACGTTATTCGGTTCATCTTGTGCATCTTCTTCAGTAATTATTTCGCGCTTCTTCTCTAACCGTAGAGTGTCTTCGAGGTTTGATGCCGTCAATGCATCCATCACCTCACATCTCCACATACCGAAGTTGTTCTTACCGTCGAACTTCACCACATCAATCCTCAATGAATGTGGATTCACAGATTTAACCGTTGATGTACTATCTCCAACCATCTTCTCAACTAATTCCTCAAAGCAATGCGGAAGCAAACAGAGTTAGATAAAACAAACTAGATAAAGATGGGATCTTTACCTCAACGCGAAACCCTCGAAGAGTTTGAAACTATCTACTCCTTCGAATTGATTTCTCGAGCAATCCACACGCTGTTTTGAGATCGACACACGATCCCACAAACAGTCCCAACGCTGCTCTGAGATCGACACACGATCTCCGCTAAACAACAACTGATGCTCTTGGAATCAACACACGATCCCACGACGAACATGAGATGCTCTGATACCACTTATTGCGCGCGCCTTGGCAACAACCGATGAGGAACCAAACAGAGACAGATGTAGCCAGAGATGTACCTAACACGACAAGAACAGAGAAACAATAGAGAAAGCAAGCCAACACAGTATTTAACGAGGTTCGACAATTTGCCTACGTCTTCAGGGCAAGGGGGAGAGATTTTATTGATCAACAATCAATACAAGCAAATACGGAGGGACACTTGAGGGATCTTCTAGGGATACAATACATAAGGGCTCTAGCCCTTATTTATAGCCACAGAGTCCTAGGGTTTTAGGAAACCCTGATTGGTTTTGATCCCAAAAAAGGAATCCGAATCCAGAAAGGTCAGCAAAACGCGTCTGTCGGTCGACTGGCTGGTCGACCGGGACCAACCGAGAGCAGCTACCTTTCAGTCGGTCGACCGGGCAGTCGACCGCTCCTTTGCCACGGTCGACCGGGCGGTCGACCTGGCCATCCGGTACCGTTGTGCACACCAGTCGACTGGGCGGTCGACCGGCTTCTTCCACCGTGGCTCTGACTTAGCCTGTTGCATGTGCCGTTCTTGATCCTTTTGACTTCTGATATTTGTGTTATCTTTCTTTATCTTCCTTTATCTCTTTTATCTCCTCTCTCCCTACATATGGAACTGAGAGTATTATACACATTCAGGTACACACGCATACAAATAACATAAATATATATACGCGCACACACACGCACACAAGTGTTCGTGCTCATATCATGTACCACACACACACAACTAGTTTGAACCAAAAACTTAACAGTTAGGTTTCAGCCTCAATTTTTTATTTAAGTTCATCACTTTTCTATTCACTTTTCAATATGAAACTATGTTCCCATATGAATTTTCAATCATCTTATTATTTTGTTGATTATGTAGTACATGCCTTTTGTGGCCGTCTTGAAGCAAATTGTTGGTGCGAGATGGTATTTTCTTTTATACACAGACTGCTAGTACAACATTTGACATTCTTATCGGTAAGTGTAAATAAAAGATTAAATAAAGTTTGTATGAGAGATAATGCAATCACACCTTAATGTTTCTCTCCAGAGCGAATCTCAGCCCTCGATTTTATAAGAAAAAATCACAGCCTTCAATTTTAATTAATTCTTCGATTCAGAATCCAATTAAGTCTCAATTTCTCTCTCTTCTGATGTTGTTGTCTCGCTCTCTTCTCTCTCTCTCATGCTTTTCTCCCGATATTTCCATCTCTTTCATGCTTCTCTCCCGATTTCTCCACCTCCCAAAACCCTATCGTGTTGAAATTCTGTAAAATAAAATTGAATTGTTGAAAACAAATCACCCTGTACAATTGGTTTTAATTTTTTTTAAAAAAAATTGAACGAAAAAGCAAGAAATAAGATTGGTGTACCTTTAAAAAAGGAAGAATAAAATAAAATTAGGGAATTTTACAAACTCAAAGGACGTTGAATGGAAAAGAAAGAAAAGGATCCAAATTAAGAATATTAGAAACTTTCAGAATTTTTTTGTGTCTCAAAAATAAAACTTTTAGAATATGTAAAAGAGGAGGAAGAAGATACAGTTGAGAATTCTAAGAATTTTAGAATTTTTCTCTAAAAAATGAAATTTAGAAAATTGGATAACTTTAGAAAATTTCTCTTCGCAAAAGAACTTTTAAAATACTTTAATAACTTTTTCTCTGAAAAAGAGAAACTGTAATACTTTAAGTACTTTTCTCTCAAAAATTTAAATTAAAATTTAAAAAGGATGAAGGAGGTCAAATTTTGGGCTTTTCGAATTTTGTCTAAGAAAAAGGAATTTTAGAATTTTTTCTCATAAAATACCTTGCTCAAAAGCCCATGAGTAACGTGAATGAATATATTTTTAATAGAAGAACTAACCAGTGTTATACCAAGTCCTTTGATCAATGGATAATATATAATCTTACAACTATTGAGTACAACAATAGGAAAATCTAGAGAGTTTTTAGACCCTTTGTTCAGTGATCTTACTCATGAAACATGAGTATAGTGGTCAAAATTATGACCCCCTGCGAGATTGTGATACCTGGACAAGTCTCGCGATCATGGGATCACAGACTCAGTCTCATTCAACCGATCTCACTCGACCATCTGGCTGTCAGAGCGATTACAACCACTGAGCATGTGAGGGTTATAGATGCGGATATGAACCACAATCTTCACCAGCCAGTACGATCCCGACAATCACGGGCTACTTATACCAATTATGTCTGGGGCGTTACATGCAGTTACGATTGTGAGCAGATCCATAGGCGAAAATCTCAGGGGCCACGGGTCAGCTCGCTATCCCTATCACGCCCCGCTTCCCACTAAAGTGAGATAAGCATGTGACCTGGGCCAGCCACACACTCAAAAGAGCATGATAAGCCTCTAACCTGCAAATTATATCAGTTTTTTTCCTTTCTATATGCTGCATACATATCAAGTCCAAATAGAGTATACATACATGAAACAAAACTAATCAAAGATTTATTCAACTAGTGGAGTCTGTAAAAACAAAATAACTGGGTACAAATCTTAATACTAAAAAGGAGTCCAAGCTCTCTCTTTATTCATACATCTATGAACTAATAACTAAAAGCAGTTTCCAAGTCTTATACTGAGCTCCAGTAGGTCCCTCATAGTACTCCTCATCTTTAATCAATATCTCCACGTATTCTTCGCTATCTCGGGTAAGCAAAACCCGGAGAGTGAGAAAACTCCGACAAATACAGACAAAAGAAAGAAATATGCAGTACGTGCAGAGCACACAGAAGTATATGATCAAGAAAAGGACATGCAATATGTAGTTACATGATACTTATTTTCATTAACACCACCACATATTTGTAGCATAAGTTTATCATTGAAACTAGTCATTCAATATTCAAGTCATGATGATTCGAAGGCATTCACAGAAGTATAAATGTATTTAAAGCATGAAGCGATCAAAATATAGCAACCATCATATATACAATCAAACAATAGCAATCATCACAAGAGACACACAACAAGGTTAATTGTGAATATGTCCCTAGGGTTATTAATTAGGTGAGACTATCTCGACTGTCACGTGCAACAGAAGGTACCACATTCTATGCCTACTACGCATGTCAATTAAGCCCTAAGACGCAAAATGACTGTGTCCCATGCCACAAGCCTATTCTCGCATGTCAATCAATGATTATCGTTATTAGAAAATTTCTAGTAGAAAAAGCGTCGCCAGGAGTAATAGTATAGTAGTATATAAGTAGAATAAGCTCATCAATAACCCATATCACAAAGTGACATGCATCATGTAAAATAAACACCAGTATAACTTGTACATAAGTAGGAGTACTTAGGTACATTTTCTCAGTTTTCACCATCAATTTCTCCCATATTGGCCCCGTGTCTTGTTATTTTTGCAATTAAATTTTATTATAAACATGAATATTCTTGTGTGAACCAAGTGTCAAGAACAACCATACCACCATGTCCATGTCTAGCCCATATAATCACCATGTACCACTTTCTCAAGTAATTCCAAGTACCTGCTCCACGCAAGCATCTATCGTTGCCATTTAAACTTTCGTGTTCATGTTCATATTCATTTTCATGTGTTCATGTCCAAAATGTTCATATTATAATTCTTATATCATGGTGTCTTTCTATATAAATAAGATCAATCATGTCGGTTATTGTCATCATATAGCAATTTGTTCAAGTATGGCTCATACTAGTAATTAACTTTAGGTAACATCAATAACATGTGTGAGAATCTAAACAATATCTACATGTCATAATTTATCTACCATCAAGTTCATGATTTAGATTGAGATTAGAAATCTACTTTAGTAAAGATTTTGGCTTAGGTACTCTAAATATCAAGTTTTAAATTAGTTTTAGAAATATTTTATAAAATCAAAATATGTATTGAAAGTAATCTTTCATAAATTATTATTACTGTTTAAATTAATTTTATATAAAATATTATTACATTAAACATTAGGGGCTTTTTTATAAAACTATAAGTAAGAAAAAATGAAAATATGCTTTTAAACTAGTAAATTGAATTTAATTAATTTTCAGAAAATATCTAAGGACAAAATAGTAATATTTCAGGGTTAAAAACAGTTTTGAAATTACAGGGGGCTAAACAACAGTTATTCAGGATTGAAACAGAATTCAAGAATATTCTGAGACTAACAATAATATTTCAGGTTTGAAATAATTTTCAGAAATTACAGGGGCTAAAAAGTAATATTTCAAGACTAAAACAGAATTTTCAGAATAATCAGGGACTGGACAAAAATTTTCAGAACTGAATTTTTTTCAAAAAATTATCTAAATGTGATTTTATTAAAATAAAAATTACATAGATTGAACTACAAGTGTCCAGTAAAGCAAATATTTCTCATATAACATTGTATTATAATATCAAGAATTTTCAGAATTTATTATGCATAAATAATTATGTAAAACCATTATGTAAAACATCCATCAAAGATAAAAGGACTAAAACTTAAACCTTGGCTGATTCTTAATATTCTTTTCAAATAATTAAAATTTTGAAGATCTTGAAAGAATCAAATTGTTGTATGATGACAAATAACCGACATGATTGATTTTGTTCATATAGAAAGACACCATGATATAAGAATTATAATATGAACATCTTGAAAATGAACACATGATCATGAATATGAACATGAACACAAAAGTTTAAATGGCAAGACAAATGCTTGCGTGGAGCAGGTACTTAGAATTACTTGAGAAAGTGTTACATGATGATTATATGGGCTTGATATGGACATGGTGGCATGATTGTTCTTGGCACTTGATTCACATAAGAATGTTCATGTTCTATAATAAAATTTAATTGCAAAAATAACAAGACACGGGGCCAATATGGGAGAAATTGATGGTGAAAACTGAGAAAATGTACCTTGAGTACTCCTACCTATGTAAAAGGTATAGTGGTGTTTTTTTTATATGGTGCATGTCACTTTGTGACATGGATTATTGATAAGCTCATTCTACTTATATGCTACTATATTATATTACTCCTGGCATAGTTTTTTCGCTGGGGTACATGGACGCTTTTTTCACTAGAATTTCCAACAACGATAATCATTGATTGACATGCGATAATAAGCTTGTGGTATGGGACGCAGTCGTTTTCGCGTCTTAGGGCCCAACTAACATGTGTAGTAGGCATAGGATGGGGTACATTCTGCTGCACGTGACAGTCGAGATAGTCTCACTTAATTAGTAACCCTAGAGACATATTCACAATTAACCTTGTGTGTGTCTCTTGTGATGATTGCTATTGTTTGATTGTATATATGATGGTTGCTATATTTTGATCGCTTCATGCTTTAAATACATTATACTTCTGTGAATGCCTTCTAATCATCATGACTTGAATATTGAATGACTAGTTTCAATGATAAACGTATGCTACAAATACTTGGTGGTGTTAATGAAAATAAGTATCATGTAACTACATATTGCATGTCTTTTTCTTGACTATATACTTCTGTGTACTCTGCACGTACTGCATATTCCTTTCTTTTGTTTGTACTTGTCAGGAGTTTTCTGACTCCCCGAAGTTTGCTTACTCGAGATAGCGAAGAGTATGTGGAGATATTGATTGAAGATGAGGAGTACTACGAGGGACTTGCTGAAGCTCAGTATAAGACTTGAAAACTGCTTTAGTTATTGCTTTCATAGATGTATGAATAAAGAGAGAGTTTGAACTCATTTCTTAGTATTGAGATTTGTACCCAGCTATTTGGTTTTTGTAGACTCCATTAGTTGAATATTTTTGATTAGTTTTGTTTCATGTATGTGTACTCTATTTGAACTTGATATGTATATAGCATATAGAAAGGAAAAAAACTGATATAATTTGCAGATTAGAGACTTAGCACGCTATTTTAAGTGTGTGGGTCGGCTCAGGTCACGTGCTTATCTCGCTTTAGTGGGAAGCGGGGGGCGTGACAGGGTTAGCAAGCTGACCCATGGCCTCCGAGATTTTCAGCTCTGGATCTGCTCACGATCGTAACTGCTTGTAACGCCCTAGCCGTAACTGGTATGAGTGGCCAGTGATTGTCGGGATCGTACTGGCTGGTGAAGATTGAGGTTCATATCCGCATCGATAGCCCTCACGTGCTCAATGGTTGTAATCGCTCTGACAGCCAAATGGTCGAGTGAGATCTGTTAGATGGGACTGAATATTGATCCCATGATCCACGAGACTTGTCCAGGTATCACAATCTCGCAGGGGGTCATAATTTTGACCACTATACTCACATTTCATGAGTAAGATCACTCAACAAAAAGTCTAAAAACTCTCTAGATTTTCCTATTGTTGTACTCGATATATATTATCCATTTGATCAAAGGACTTGGTATAACACTGGACAGTTCTCTATTAAAATATAATTCGTTCACATTACTTATGGGCTTTTGAGCAGGGTATTTTATGAAGAAAAATTCTAAAATTCCTTTTTCTTAGACAAAATTCAAAAAGCCCCAAATTTGACCTCCTCATCATTTCAAATTTTAATTTACATTTTTTTACAGAAAAGTGCTTAAAGTATTACAGTTTCTCATTTTTCAGAGAAAAAGTTATTAAGTATTTTAAAAGTTTTTTTTATGACAAAGGCTATTCATTTGCTTCGTCAACTTATAGAGCGATTTCGAGAGAAGAAGAAAAATTTGCATAAGGTATTTATTGATTTAGAAAAACTTATGATAAGGTGCCAAGAAAGGTATTATGGTGGACATTGATGAAAAGGGAGTCCTCATCAAATATATTGACATAAGAAAGGACATGTATGATGGAGTAGTGGCAATTGTAGAACTTGTGGAGACATAACAAGTGATTTTTTATAAAATTTAGATTGCATTAAGGATCTGCATTGAGTCCATTCTTATTTTTCATAGTGATGGATGAATTACTAGAGCTATTCAGGATGAGATACCGTGGTGCATGCTATTTGCAGATGATATTGTCCTAGTCGATGAGACGAGAGTTGGGTAAATGCCAAATTGGAGTTATAGAGGCAAACTCTAGAATCTCGAGGTTATAAATTAAGTAGGGGCAAAACAGAGTATATAGAGTATAAATTCAGTAAACAGAGAATCCGAGATTATAGTATTCTGAGACTAGATAGATAAGAAACACCAATGAGCAGTCATTTTAAGTACTTGGGTCTATTATCCAAAGGATAGGGAGATCAATAGTGATGTCAATCATAGGATCCAAGCCGACTTGTTGAAATGGAGGAGCGCAACAGGATTTTATGTGATCGTCATATTCTGTTATAACTGAAGGAAAAGTTTTATCGTACTGCTATTAGGCTAACTTTGTTATATGGCACAGAATATTAGGTTATAAAGAGATATTATGCTCAGAAGATGAGTGTAGCAGAGATGCGCATGCTTCGTTGGATGTGTGGTAACACGAGAAATATAAAGGTGAGAAATGAGAATATTCATACTAAGATAGGCGTAACCTCTATAGAAGAGAAGATGAGAGAAAATCGCTTACGATGTTTTGATCATGTGCGATATAGACTTACAGATGCGCCAGTCCGACGAGTAGAGCGTATCAAATTAGGGCAAGTTATAGGAGCGCAGGGGAGACCGAAGA